>JAVIWB010005956.1:647500-857180 GCA_031893035.1 Dermolepida albohirtum
ACACCGTTAGTTAATAGCACAAAGTTAAATTACTGGCGTATCATATTTGCACTCCTACAAAACCGAGATGACTGTCCAGGTTTTTCATAGTTTTTTATTTAAAGTGAATGCCGACGAACAAATATCTTAAATCGCTATATAAATACCAGCAAAATTATTCCACTTGTATTTGACATTAAGATTTTGGAGACATGGATCGTTATTAGTGCTATTCATATTGTTTTTCAAATACACTTTGTGAATATTTAAATTATGACTTTGAGATACGATATATGTACATATGTAATTGCTTGAAAATGAATTTCGAGAAAAAATCATTTATGTCACACAGCCGCACTAAAACCGGTTTAGCAAGTCACCATATTTTAAAACTTATTAAAATATTACTATGTTTTGTAATTATTTTGTTTTTCAACACAAATGCACCTACTTTGAATAAAATACATCATAAATAATACACGACGCTTATTAAAAATTCATTCTCTCCATTATAAAATCAAATTAGAGGTATTATTTCCTGTTTGCTTTTTGCAACATAATTTCTTTTAATTTGATAATATGATCTAACGCCTTTTATAAACAATATTGTAAAAGAGATTGTATGAAAAGTTTAAAACTTGCTTTCTTTTAATACATTGTTTTATTGAGTTCATGACAAATTTTGTAATACTGTCACACCATAATGTATCAGCCACAAATCTCAAGATTCATGCAAAAAATGTATATTTAATTAAAAGAAACAGAATATACAAAGGGTACTAGGAAAGTTTTGCAATAGGACGCAACAATGAATCGTAGGAAGCTGCTTGTTGCAGCATTTTGAAACATGTTCATACGTGCATAGTAGCCGCCGCGCCATGTCGATGGGCTCAGTTATTCATTAGCAGTGAGAGTATAAAGTGCTTGCGATGGCATCGCGGTCACGAATTGAGATAAGGGCAGTTTTGCGTTATAATTTCGTGCGTGGTTTAAACATAGACCAGTGCTTTGAAGAAATTGACTCTTGCATTAGGTGATGTTTGTCCACATCGCACAATGATATTCAGGTGGTATAGAGGATTCCAAAGGGGAAATTTAACTATGGAGAACGCTGAGAGGCCGAGAATGCCACGAACGTCAGTTACGGAGGAATACGTTACTACTGTGAATAAATGGTTGGCGAGGACAGGCGAGTGACCTACCAACAGGTAGAGGGTACCTCAGGCCTAAATGCACCAGCAATTCGTTCGATTCGGCATGATCATTTGCACGTGAAGAAACTTTCTCTCTGGGTGCCGCATCGACTAACTGAAGAGCAGATAACACGACGTGTGACTTGGTGCAGGGAGATGCTGAAAAAGTTTAATAAGGGACAATCTCGGTAGATTGTCCCTTATTAAACTTTTCACATACCGATGTGAACAACATCGTGACTACCAGTTTCACCATTTACGTTAAATATCATTATTATTTTCATTAGACTTCAATAACGCTCATATTTTATCTTATCATTCCTACTGCTTTATTGATGATTTTACACCATGTTGCTAAATCTACACTTGTTTTAAGCAATTCGTATGGCGTTACTAATGATAATATATCATTTTGATTAGGATTATCAACTCAGAACTAATCGTAGAATCACCCTACTTGACGATTGCCCTTGAATTTTTGACCACCCTGTATATTTAATAAACAAGAATATTTTTAAATGTAACTTCGCGTGTGCTGTTGAACAAAAAAAATGCCTAATACTGCCTATACAGCTTTCACCAGTACTTGCTAGCCGTGAAATATGGGTAGAGGATTCGTTATTCTATAAAAGAAGCTAGAACGAGTTAAGGCGGTGTTTTTTTTCCTTAGATGATATGTAAAATTTTGTTATGCAACTTTAATTATATATTATCGACTTAATCATATTTGACGATTATCAGTGAATTTCTGACCATTTGTATACAGCAAGAAATAAACCAAAAATGAAAATCGTTTATACATTTCGTATCAAAAAAAAGAAAAGACATTTATTGTGGACTCTAATATAAACATAAAATAATAGTTTGAAAACTAATTGAGATCGTATGCCTATCTAAGACGCAATATTGTATAAATTACTATGAAAAAGAGCAGATGCGGTTTGATATTAGTTTTTAATAAAGCAAATAAATTAATAAAAAGTAAATATAGTAAATTTTGCCAACAAAATTGTAAATAAATCATTGAGTTTACAATTTACGACATACTCTATGGGCGGAATGCTTGCACTCTCTTATGAATTCATTCCGCAAAATTCACCGCGACATTTGCCAAAAGTCCCTAAACAAGAAAGGGTCTATATCTCTCATGATAACATACATCCTCATAGGCGGCCCATCCGGACGCTATAAATTCTCGTCACGGAAATGACTATCCATCACACTCAAATCGCAAGATCTTGCTTGCAGCTATTTCGACCTACTGCGTGCCTCTAAAATCCAAGGAAAAAAAATCGATAGTTATTATGGGTTCAAAATCGTAATTAAACAATTATTTCGATACATTAAGTAGTTACTTGACCGTTGAACACAAATAATGAGAAAGTATATACATATTTAGAGCTTTGTGAACATTTTGCGCGACATTATTTTCAATTAAATATACGATGATATTATGCTGTTTCAAGAAGAAACGATTTTTGCGTTTAGTAACGGATTTTTTTCGAAATATCGTTTCATATAAATGCTTTTGCGTTAAATTTCGTAGTAACAAACATCTAAGAAGAAAACTTTAAAAACCATAAGTAAAAATATGTTTATAAGCGGCATACACTCAATGTAAGTATGCATTACTTTATGATTAAATGTACTATATAATCTATATATCTAATCCTCATCGTCATCAGTAATCACTTAAAAGAGAGAGTTCTCTTACTCGCTACCTACTTTTCATCATAAACATTCGACATTGATCGCATTACTTCTCACAAATTCTTATTTACACAGCTCAGGGTATAGCAATATTTAATATGAAGCTTTTCCATTTTTATGATCATTCCAACGGCAATTTTCGAATTTCTATTCCATATACTATTTACGAGGATAGTTTGACAAGTAGTGAGAATTACAAATAGGTGGCGTTCTAATTGGTAAAACAAATGCACTGTAATTTAGGTTGCCTATTTATATGTTTACATTCCGATGTTTAGATAAATCGGTTGATTAGTTTATTTTTGATAGCTGATTGAAAAAGAAGCAACACGTCGTTTTGTTAAAATGGAAAAAGCACAGTATCGTGCAGTGATTAAATACTTCGTAATTAAGGGTATGAAAGCTACCGAAATAAAAGGTGGGTTACGGGAAACATTAGGTGAATCTGCTCCATCATCCGCCACAATAAGTAGATGGGTAAATGAATTTAAACGTGGTAGAACAAGCTGTGTTGATGAAGCGCGCTCTGGAGCATCCAAAATCGTGACTTCTAAGGAAATGATTATAAAAATCCATAATTTTATTATGCAAGATCGACGACTCAAAGTGAGAGAGATGGCAGATTTGGTAAACATTTCAACAGAACGCGTACACCACATTTTAACGAAAGAATTGGGCCTTTCCAAGCTTTCGGCAAGATGTGTGCAGCGATTGCTTACGACTGATTAAAAGTTCACTCGTTTTTGCATTTCCAATGACTGTTTGGTCCTTTATAAGCGGAATCCGGATGATTTTTATAGGCGATTTGTTACTTGCGATGAAACTTGGATACACTACAGTACACCCGAAGCTAAACAACAGTCGAAACAATGGTCAGAACGTGGTTCTGCACCTCCAAAGAAAGCGAAAACCATTTTATCGGCAAATAAGGTGATGGCATCAATTTTTTGGGATTCAAACGGCATTTTGCTCATTGATTATCTTCAGAAAGATGCCACAATAAACGGACAATATTATGCAGAACTTCTACAAAAATTAAATGTTAAGATTTGTGCTAAACGGCCAGAAATGGCAAAGAAAAAGTTTCTGTTTCACCAAGACAACGCTCCCTCGCATACCAGCACAGTTGCGATGTCCAAAATCCACGAGTTGCATTTTCAATTAGTACCGCATGCGCCTTATTCGCCGGATCTAGTCCCTTCCGACTTCCACCATTTTCCAAAATTGAAAACAGTACTAGGAAAGAAATTTTCGTCTAACGACGAGCTTATCATCTTCGTAAATGAGTATTTTGCAAGCCTTCCGGAATCGCATTTTAGAGATTGCATAAGGGCATTGGAGCACTGTTGGAATAAATGTATTGCTCTTTTAGGAGAATATATTGAAAAATAAAAATTATTTTGTATTTAAAAAATTCGTTTTTCTTTTCCATTCTCACGACTTGTCAAACTACCCTCGTATTATGACGGTAATTTGAAAAGTCTATCACTAGAGACAAATTCTCTATTTTTCAGCACAATCTCCTTAGTAGTCTATACACTTTTCCCGGCGATACTCCTACCTATTTCATCATTCCAAACAATAGTTGACATCATATTCTACAAAATAGGCGTTTATGAATGTGATGATCTCCTCATTCGATGTAAATCTCTGTTTTCCGAGGGAAACTTTCAGTCTAAGAAACAAAAAGAAAAGTCGCTAAGGGCCAGATCTGGTGAACAGGATGGGTGATTAATCAATACGAAACACAATTCGTGAATTTTCGCTATGGCGACCATTGAAGTGTAAGTCGGTACGTTGTCTTGGTGGAACAAAACTTTTTTCTTCAAATACGTTTTTCCACAATTTCTCCTTCAGCTTGCCAAGTAATAATGCGCAGTATGCCCCGTTATTGTTTTCCCGTTTTCAATGTAATCGATTAACACAAGTCCATGGCTATCCCAAATAATATCATTACCATTATTTTTCCAGCCGATAGTTTTTTGCTGACCACTGTTTCAACTGTATCTTAATTTTAGAAGTGTAGTGGTGTTTCTAAGTTTCATCTACTACATCTACTCCGGCTTACTTCCCTTAAACTGCTTGAACAGAAATATGAAAGTGTTAATTTGAATGAGTTTTTGGTCCTAAGTGAGCAAACACGGTACCCTATACACTGGCAGCTTTTTCATGCCAAAATCTTTAGTCATTAGATGACAAACGATTTCTTTCGAGATGCTCACAGCCTCCGCTATGTCTCTAACCTTAATTCGATGGTCCTCTAGCAACATTTGGTGAACTTTTCTGATGTTATCGGTAGTGGTTGAAATTTTTGGGCGTCCCGAACGTTCATTGTTAACCAAATTAGTACGACCACGTTTAAATTCATCTGCAAAAGTTTCACTGCGATAAGTGATGATACAAAATCCCCAATAACAGCGCTTTGTGCCTACTCCTTAATTAGTGTAGGCTTTCAAATATAAGGAATTAATGACGACTCGATATTACATTTTCTTCTTTTTTACAGAAACACTAATATTGACTGACATAAACGATTGTTAAACAAAAACTGAGTGTTCAACGTGGCTAAAATTTCGCTAGAATATTACCAAAATATTTTTGACAAATAGTGCTATCTTCATGTTGAGATTTCAAACTTTGGCGACCTACCTACGAATTTCGGATTATTATCCTCTTCTAAAGACCTCTACTTAATTATTGTCACTATCAAATTATTGCTAAATAGTTAAGAATTTATACAGCCCCTACATGTATCTACCTGCACAAGCGATAAAAATAAATGACCGACTTTGCAGAAGGAAATAAAGGAATTTTGCATAATTATGTACACATTATTTTTGAAAAATTGTGTACATAAAGTCGATGATATTTTCTTTTAAGTACTTAAGAAATGCGATAGGTCGAATAATAATGTGGCATTTCAAAGTTATAAGTATTTCATTGAAAAATGATTTGAATCTAAGAAAACTATACAGAAGCTGGATAGCCTATAATTTAACGCCATCTCAGCAGACAAATCAGGTCGAACGTTATAACAGACGCCAAAAGTTAGATATCTTCGTATGATCCTAAGGAATACCACAGTGGTTAAAAAATATACTGAAAAGATTGCCAATTCTAAATAATACACCAAGCTGTACCTAAACAATATTGAATTGACACATCACACACCATATAATCTCTATCTAACACCCAATCATGATGAATTTTTGCCATTATGCCATTGAAACAATCGAAACATATCAATTATCCTGAAAAAGCACTGGTTTCTTCTTCAAATAGAGTCTTTTGACATTTTTTACATACTGAAGTTGATCTAAAAGAAAAGTAAAGTCACCTGTTACATTACTGCCGTTTTGAAGATAATTAACAAGAAAAAACCTCATTGAAGCCTCAAACGACAGCAGCCGCAACTTTTTCTTCTGAGTGTACAGTTTTTGCCTTCTTCGGATCACATGTGCCAGTTATTTCATTTTCTTAATTGTTACTTCATTCATGATGTGTAATGGTGTATCCAGATTTCATCAACCATTATTATCGGGTGTGTAAGGTCTTTCGAATCATGTTTTAATTTAAAGCTAAATTCAGAACTGAAATGCAATCGAGACCCTTCTGCTGCTTCAGGTAATTTTATTCGATGGTTATCTAAAACCCTATCATTTACGTTTTTAATCATTTCTGGAGTTTCTTTGAGCGTCTATTCATTAAATATAGTGGTCCGACCACTTTTAAGCTCAGATGTCCATTGATTTATGATTGCCAGCGACAGAAATTGGAAAATATGACATCAATCAGTGATCAGTACCCCACTTATTCCATGTATCAAAGCAAGCTAAAAATACTTCATATTATTCAAACAATAAGTATCCTTACGATCGAAATGAACGCAAATTTTGACATTTGTATTTGAAAGATGGCGAAGTTGATGAACAGTCACTATCAGGTGTACAGGAATGTCTTAACCGGTTTTTCTAACAGATGTCGCTAGGCTTAAATATACACTGTTATAATTTGACACATACGTCATTTTATTCTACTGACATCAAGCTTCAAAGCCATACACGTTATATTTTGCGAAAGTAACACCATCACAGATTTATACCTCTTTGAAAATGTCGAATTTCGTGCCTGAAAAAGTTCATTTGCGACACGCATTACTTTTCTTATTTAATCAAAAGAAAAAAGCCTCTGAAAGTAATCGTTTGCTGATAGAAATTTACGGTGAGCATGTTCCAACCATAAAAACATGTGAAGCGTAGTTTCGACAATTCAAAAGTCGTGATTTCGATGTGAAAGAGAAAAAACGTTCTAATAGACGGAAAAAGCTTGAAGATACGAAATTGCAGGAGTTATTGGATGAAGACCCAACGGGAAAAATCTACAAGATGAGGAAATGGGTGCCACATCAATTAAATGACAAGCATATGGAAAATCTAAAAATCATCTGTGAAATGCTGCTACAATGGTATGAATGATATGTCATGAAAAATGGATTTATTTCGACAATCCTGGCTCCTCGTCGACTCCAAGGCCAAATCGCTTTTGTCGCAAGACAATGTTTTATGTTTGGTGGGACCAGAGTGGCATGGTGTATTACGAACTGTTGAAAACTGGTGAACGGTTAATACTGATCGCAAATTATCAATTAGAACCGTGCATTGACAGAAAAACGACCAGAATGGGCCCGAAGACGCGCAAAATTGATTTTACAGCATAATAACGTACCGTCTCATACAGCAAAACTGGTCAAGGAAGCATCGAAAGTACTTGGATGGGACATAATATCGTTTCCGCCGTACTCATCAGACCTTGTCCCGTCCGACTATCACCTTTTCACAGCAATGGGACACGCTTTTGCAGAGCAGTACTTCGCCAATCTCGAAGAAGTTAGAAAATGGCTTGATGAATGGTTTTGCTCAAAGGATAAACAGTTTTTTTGGGAAGATGTGTAGAGTCAAATGACCAATACTTTGAGTAAATATTTTTTTTCATTTTCTTGAAAATTATGTAGTTTTTTAGCGAAAAAACCAATAATGACTTTCGGGAACACCTGGTATTTTTAAAGAAGAAGAAGATGTTGCCATTAATATGAAAGAACGGAAATTATTCCCCTTGACAACAAAGATATATTAACTGCTATAGAGCTTGAATGATTGTATGTTTGAATGGATAAAATATTGAATAATAGGCGGTATAGTCCAAATCTGGCACCTAATAATTTCCATTTTTTCCACATACAAATGCTAATTTATGAGGTTTACGATTTACACCAGTCGAAATAGCAGTTGAAGCATTTAAAAACTAATTAAACAACCTAACGCGGAAAGTTTAAAGAAAATAGTTTTCGCGGGTGCAAAAATGCATTGACTGTGAAATAAAATACTTTAAAAAAACGTAAATAACTGTGTTCTATCAAGAAAATGTATGAGACTCAACAGAATAAGAACAGCTCTAGTATATTTCTTGAGAAAACAGCATTATATGGTATTCTTCTTTTACCATTCGTAAAAAAAAATCACACTTCCAATTCAGTGTGTGTAAACAGCTTCTCCTTTACTTTCCCAGTCAAACATCAGCTGAACAATATATCTAAGAGAATTATTTATGCCGCAGGGCGCAGAATGTTCATCACTCGTTTATTCACTCATTTTACATCTTACATTGATTGAGATGTATATGTTAAAGAGAAAACTTTACACAAAGCGTCGAGCTCGATAAAATTAAACTTGCTTCAAACACTTATTGGTTTCCTTTTTTAATTCTGTTTACACAAATAACTTTCAGTGGGTATTTTTTTGCTGTCGCAAAGTCTTTGATGTGTTTTAGCTACATCGATGATATTTTTTTGTAGCGAATTTGCGATTCTTTATTAAAAACTAAATTGAGAAAATAGACACAATCATTCACAGGGAGATATAAGTGCTATGAAAGAATACTACTCATATACCAGTAATTTCAAATTAAATAAATTTCTGTTAATGAATTAATACGTAATTTTTTCATGTCGGCAAACCAGTTTCGCTGAGACGCATGCTAGTACGATACGCGGTGTAGTCTAATCACGAAGCGAGCATAATTATGTCTGAAGGTTGTGTTAATGCTAGAATTATTAGAAAGCGTTGATTTGCCAAGGATGTTGACCAGTTTATAACAGATTTTTCAACTTAAAATAAGACGGTGCAAAAATAATATTTTTGGTGTGCGATAAATTTTTGCTTAGCCGGGATAAATTTCACTGTGAAAAAAAATACATGAAAAGTGCACGATATAAATATTTAAAAAAAGTGAGAAAGGCGCTTTCTGATTACTTTCTTTTTGATTTAATTTTTTTGTTAACTATTTGTAATTTACCATTTGCTATGCTTGCTAAAAGAGAATTCGTTAATTCTAGCGTACATACCATCCCAAATGGAAATTACCGCCTCGATTAATATTATAAAATCATGTAACTTCAACGCTCAATCAAATGGTAAACAATATTCAATCCGAGTTACATAATAAAAAGCTGTGGTTACCAGGTGTACCGGAAAATCATTACCAGTTTTTCTAACAGATGTAGGTAGGCTTAAGTACGCAATGTTATGATTTGACACATATGTCATTTTATTCTGTCATATATGGTATATTTCGCGAAAGTAACACCGTCATAGATTTATACCTCCTTGAAAATGTTGCATTTGAGGCACGCATCACTTTTCTTATTTAATCAAAAGAAAAAAGCCGCTGAAAGTTATCATTTGCTGGTAGAAACTTACGGTGAGCATGCTCCAACCATGGTAGATCGAAAAAATTTGAAGATGCGAAACTGCAGGAGTTATTGAACGAAAACCTAACCCAAACTCAAAAAGAATTGGCCCATGAAGCGATTAGTGACGAATTATGAGCAATAAGAAAAATCCAAAAGATGGGAAAATAAGTGCCACATCAATTGAATGACATGCAAATAGAAAATCGAAAACCGTCTGTGAAATGCTGCTTCAAAGGTATGATCGGAAGTCATTTCTGCATCGAATAGTGACGGGTGGAAAATGGATTTATTTCAAAAACTCTAAGCGCGAAAAATCATGGTTATCACCTGGCAAATCTGGCCCATTCACTCCTAGGTTAATTGGTTTTGGTCACAAGACAATGCTCTGTGTCTGGTGGGACCAGAGTGGCGTGGTGTATTACGAACTATTAAAACCTAGTGAAAAACTGGTAATGATTTTCCGGTACTCCTGGTCACCACAGCTTTTTATTATGTAACTCGGATTCAATATTGTTTACCATTTGATTGAGCGTTGAAGTTACATGATTTTATAATATTAATCGGGGCGGTAATTTCTGTTTGGAATGGTATGTACTCTACAATTGACGATTTTTTTTTAGCAAGCATAGCAAATGGTAAATTACAAATAGTTAGCAAAAAATTAAATCAAAAAGAAAGTCATTAGAAAGCACATTTCTCACTTTTTAAATATTTATATCGTGCACTTTTCATGTGTTTTTTTCACAGTGAAATTTATCCCGGCTAAACAAAAATTTATCGCACACCAAAAATACTATTTTTTCACCTCTTCATCATATTATTTTAAGTTGAAAAATCTGTTATAAACTGGTCACCATCCTTGGCAAACCAATGTTTTCTATAATACTGAACGCTACCGAAAACGAATTATCAATTTGAGCCATGCATTGATAGAAGGACGTCCAGAACGGGCCCGAAGACACAGCAAAGTGATTTTACAGCACGATAACGTGCCGTGTCATACAGCAAAAATGGTCAAGGAAGCGTTGAAAGCACTTGAATGGGACATACGAGGGAGCGTTTTTATATTCGCGGAATGAGCGGGTTGTAGAGGGGTGAGTAGGCGCATTAGGGGCGTGGCCTGTGCAGCGACTCATGATTAGTATAAATACGAAGTTTCATTGTTATTAGACAGTTAGTCTTTGAGCTATCGTCAACCAAGTAACATAATCAGGAGTGAAAAGTGAAATATGGAAAAAATCGAATATCGTGCCGTTATAAAGTTCCTTACCAGGCAAGGAAAATCAGTCGCGACCATAATGAATGAGATGTCATTGGTTTACGGCGACTCTTGTCCAGGAAAAAGCATAGTGTACAAGTGGCATAGTTTATTTAAACAAGGAAGGGAATCCCTTGAAGACGACCCGAGGCCGGGCAGGAGCATTGAGCTGACCACGCCAGCACTTATCCAAAAAGTTGAACAAATTGTACTCGAAGATGCTCGACTAAAGAAGAAACAACTCGCAGAAATGGTTGGAGTATCCGATACAACAATTTTTAAAATCCTACACGATCATCTCGGCATGTCTAAGGTCAGCGCAAGATGGGTGCCGAGAATGCTCACGCCGCCGCAAAAACAACAGCGCGTAGAGTGTTCGCGTGCATTTTTGGACCTCTGTAATGAAGACAAGGATGGTGTATTGAGTGGAATTGTTACTGGAGACGAAACTTGGGTTCATCGTTATGAACCTGAGTCCAAACAAGACTCCATGCAGTGGCATAAAAAGGGCACAGCACCTCCCAAGAAATTTAAAGTGTCACAATCAGCTGGGAAACTCATGGCAACGGTATTCTGGGACTCGGAAGGAATATTGTTGATTGATTATAAAGATAAAGGTGTTTCTATAACCGGAGAATATTACGCTTCAATATTAGAGCGACTAAAAGAAGCCATTAAAGAGAAAAGACGGGGAAAATTGACAAAGGGTGTTCTGCTTTTTCACGACAACGCGCCCGTCCACAAGAGCCGCGTTGCGTTAGCTGCCCTGCATAAGGTGGGCTTCGAAATTGTGAATCACCCACCCTACAGCCCAGACCTGGCCCCGAGTGATTATTACCTGTTTCCGAAAATGAAAAAAGAGCTGCGGGGTAAAAAATTTACTGCCGATGATGAAGTCAAGGAGGCAGTTTCGGCGTATTTTGCAGATAAAGAGAAATCATTTTTTTATGAGGGTATAAATAAATTAATTGAAAGATGTGAAAAATGTATCCGTCTTGCAGGTGAATATATTGAAAAAGAAAAATAATTTGTTTCTTTTATTTCCACCCCTTGTCCTCCCATTCCGCGAATATAAAAACGCTCCCTCGTAATATAGCACTCGCCATACTCTTGCCCCGTCTGACTACCTCCTTTTCGCATCAATGGAACACGCGCTTACAGAGCTAATTTCGAAGAGGTTTCGATAAATGGTTTTGCTCAAAGGGCAAACAGTTTTTAGAATGGCATCCATAAATGGCCTAAAAGATGAGCAAGATGCGTAGAATCAAATGACTTGAATAAATATATTTTCCCATTTCCTTGAAAATTATGTAGTTTTTTACGAAAAACCAGTAATGACTTTCCGGTACACCTGGTATGTATGGACAAGACAACAGAATTTAAAAAATTGTGTTAATGTTGTAGTACAAATGCTGGAATCTTTTTAAACGTTATCCTCATTACGTGTATTAGCTGCTAAAAAATGTAAGAAAAATGTATTAGTGAAGCAATTTTGAAGAGTGCAAATAAATTGATGAAATTTTAACTCCCATTAGGCCAATTATTAATGTTAGTGACTGATAGTATCACAACAATGCTTTATAGTAGTAACTTAATACATGTAGCGCGTGAACTTTGTGGTTTACATCCTACAGAAGAAACTATTAGAAAATATTATGCGAAGGTTAATGTATTAATAGTTCAAATAAAAACTGTATTTCTAAACTACCCTGAGCAAATTAGAGAATTTCAGACACTGTCTGTGAATACAACTAACTCGAATATCGTATTTGCGAATTCTTTTGATTCTTCTATCTCCCACCGTCTAATAAATCTAACCATTCTATAGATTGTTCTATACGTTAATCTGGTACGTAGACTTCCGCGGTCGTGGTCCATACTATCTTCTTCTGGGCTTCCGGGCAGTTTCAGTGCAACAAATAGTAGCAGTAGTTGAGCCCTGAAGATATCCCATAAGAGTGGGTACGGAACGTCGGCAGTTATACCAGTGACGGGGTTCCAGCCCGGAAGCCCAGAAGTTTTCTACACGTTCTTTAGAAATAGGTAAAGAGCGAAATTGAACAGTGGCCCATAGGCGTGCGTACATCATATAAGATAAATAGTGAATAGTAATTTATACTATTTTATGCGTCTTTTGTGAAATCACAAACTTAGTATCTACTAAACATTTGAAACATATGATATGTTTCCACAGTTGTTTCAGCAAACCGAATACACCGTGGAAAAAATTTTCTTACATGCATAAAACGACCGTTCTGCATCTAAAGATATAATACGTGCAAAATTGAAATAATGACTCTCCGGTACAACGGTTGAAACTAATTAACAGATATTTTGAAGCAGAGACACAAATTCAAACTTTCCTAAAACAATAATTTTTTCATTTTCCAGAGTTCACTATTAACGATAATGAAGGATTTTCTAACTTTTCTATTAACTTTACAAGTCCAAAGTAATTGTTGTAAATAGTTTGTAAATAAATAATTTGAAAGTTTTGACTATTTTGAAATTTTATCTAGCTTTTTTTTAGTAGCTGCAGCTTCTTTTGGATTGAATTTTAAAACCATCTCATTTATATTCTCAGAATATTTATGGTAGTAAAACGTTGATGACCATGTTCCCTAACGTGTAAGAATCGGATGTGGTGGTTCAGGGATATGCAGTCACAGTCTATCAAATTCTCCAGTATGTTTGGGAAACTTGCGCAACACTTTGTACTTGCAATTATTGCATCTACGTCTGGATAACATCTACGAATAGTTTCGATAACAAGATATAAACCATAGATTTTAAAAGTAACGTGTAAGATGTTACTACAGTCTTATTTAAGAGATCGGGTTACAGAAATGCGGTGGCATCAATCATATAAACATTAAGAGATGGTTTCTTGAAAGCCTGATTTTACATCCGCAGTAGATTGTTTTACTTTTATGGAAGCTAGTAAGATTGAGAATGGCAACGATGTGATTCCATTGAACGTATCATAGCAGTAACTGGATTTTTTACAATCTGTTGTTCCGTCCACACACCACAGTTTCATAGTTCTTCAGTTTTAAATTCTGATTTAATTATATTTTCACTAAACTAGGTAATATACAATTAGCGTATTTATTAAGAGTGAGACAACAGATTCGTTGTTTAATATAGTAAACGGTAGATTATACAAAATAAGTATATAAGTAATTCGTAAATTGAATAGAAATTGCCCATTCGATCGAGTTTATAATTTATGCCTCTCACTATCCACGTGCCATTTCAGCCACTCTTCGCCGAGCACATTAACGATGTATCATAAACTACACATTTAGTATTTGAGGCATTCTAAATTAAATATTTTATAAACTTCGCTGCGATTGACAGTGGTCGTTTCCTTGAACTACGTAACTATTCTCGAATTATGTAACTGCGACAGTATTACATACAATGACACGTTCATTCTAATTGGCGAGCAAATCATAACTGTCAATTGAGAGCGTTTACAGAGCTTTCTATATCTAACTTCATGGCATGCAGCGCAATATTCGCATCATTAGTAGATCGTAAAATGAACTAAATTTCCCGATATTTATATGTTAGGTAAGTTAAGAAATTAATAATGCAATGGGAACACTTTAGGAAGGAAATTAGATATAGCGTTACGATGATCAAACTAAGCCTGCCTAGTAAAATTAGTATAATAACATATTATTTATTTTAAAAAGTGTTCAAGTCGCTATTTATTCTATTGATTTATTTTTCATAAGATAATTCTTAATACAGCTTATATAATACAAGTTATTTACCAATAAAGGCATATCTTATTAATATCTATATACAGGATGTTTCGAAAAGAATATAGTTACGTATCTTTAAACTTTAAGACATATGAATATGAAAGTTTACACACATATTTACGAACCTCTCAAGTTTAGATTACAGATGTTCAATACGTCCTCCATCAGCGACACGAAAAATATCACATCGATACTCAAATTCCTCCCATACTCGGGCAAGCATGTCCTTCACCACTAATGTTATGGCAGTACGGATCCGGTTCTTCAACTCTTCCAGGTTCTGTGGGAGTGGTGGTACATAAACGTTGACTTTAACGAAACCTCACAGGCAGAAGTCACAGGATGTCAAGTCCGGTGATCGTGGAGCCCAGCTGAGACATACTAAGTCGCCAGCTCCTTGACGACCAATCCAACGGTTCGGTAGAGTTTCATTCAGATATTCACGCACTTGGCGACTCAAGTGCGGGGGTGCCCTGTCTTGTTGAAAAATGAAGTTGTCTTCGTGCAACCTCGGAAACAACCAGTTTTGTAACATAGCGATATACTGCCGATCGTTAACTGTGTTTCTATCAAAGAAGAATGGGCCGTAAACAGATGATCGGAATATCGCACAAAACACATTGATTTTAGGCGAATCTCGGACATGTTCAATGGCTGCATGTGGGTTCTGTACATAGACCCCAAAATCGAACGTTGTGTTTGTTTACCAGACTACTAACATGGAAAGTCGCTTCATCACTGAACACAATGCGTTGTGCGAAAGTATTATCATTGTCAATAGCATCATGAATATCGTTACAAAATGCCACACGTTTTCATTTTTCATCAGCACGCAGAGCTTGTAACAACTGTAACTTGTACGGCTTCATATTTACGTTGGAAAGCAGTTTGAATTCGTGCAACATTTTCTTCAGAAACACGAAGGCGGCCAGGACTCTTTCCTTTACATACACATCCTGTATCTACAAACTGTCGATACCATCTGCGAATGTTCCACCAATTCGGAGGATCAATTTGGGAACTCACGGAATTGCATTTCGCAAGCTCGAGAACACAAAATGATTTCTGCTGCGAAGTAGCCATTTTAAATATATGACGGTTACCAAGAAAAACAGAAGACTGACATTTAGCGGCTATTAAATAAACTATACTATGTATTCGTTTCTCCAATAGCCGAGCCCAGGCGGAGCGATCGATAATTTGGACAAAATAATACTTTGTAACACGTATATTCTTTTTGAAACACGCTGTATATGTTCACATACATGTACTGGAGACTAGCATATGAAAATCAACTACTAAAAATTCATTTATTCAAATATATGTAGGTATGTCCATTGACTTTCGTAATTACCTGATATTCAACATAATTCAATTTAGAAAACAAAATACTACGCGGAAAGAAAAATAACTGTATAATAAAAAAATTATTAACAAATATTTAAGTTTCCGTGGTTTTTTTCGGGTAATGACACTCAATTAGTTCCACCTTGAAATAATGTTAGAGACCAGCTATCTTAATTTGAACTAATTTTTGGAGTACATGTAATTTTCATAGATAGTAATCTATACTTCATTTTTTTTGTTAGATAATAATACCTGTATTAGAATATCATGAAATTGTTGAATTATAACATTTCTGAAATATATTTTAGTTCTTCAGAACCGTATTATGTGTATTCTTACTTCTTGTTTTCATGTTCATTAATTTTTACTATGCTTATAGGTTTAGTAGAACTATATTTTAATAAATTTATATTTTTAAATGTTTATATGTAAGTAAACGTTTTCCGTGATGAATTTTCCTGTATGCAGAGAACGACCGTTCTAAATCTAATGATGAAAAACTTAACTATCTTCGTACTATCTTCATTCTGTACAAACAACACTAATGTTGTGTCAGTGTTATTGCCAATTCATTAAGAAGATATCGATTAATACATTGATTAAGGAATTGATATAGCTCAATAAATTCATTTCCTAAGCTAGTACAGAAATTTGACGACATTAGTACAGTAGCGATCAAAAACGATCAAGTAGACAAAAGTTAATAGGAAACAAAATCAGTGCAGATCTTGCGTTACAAAAAGGTCAAAACAGAGAAAATTATGCATATAATGTTTCTACTGCAAAAGACGTTTTAAAACGATTCGAGATAAGTTATTCAGCAATAAGGCGAATTCCAAAAATGAAAATGTGCTTTAAATTTAAAGAACAGAAGAGAACTCGCATCGCCTTCGCTTTGCAATTATACAGAATGACGCTGAATGGCTAGACAAAATCTTATGGAAAAAATGAAGTACTATTTGAATTAAATGGAGGTGTTAATACACACAGCCACAGAATATGCACAGAAAATATTCGAAATACAATTGTTCAACAAAGACAACATTATTATTATTTGATGCAGCTTTACATCAAATTTTCTAATAGGGCCTTATTTCTATTAACAAATATAACATGGACAAACCAAAAGAGTAACGATAAATGGACAGTTCGAATGTTGCAACAATTTGTACTACCAGCTTTATAGAATAAACTTTGCTTTTATACAAGACAACGCTCCATCTAACATAGACAATAATGTAAAGACAATACTAAACACATTCGGTGATTGTGTAATTAGTAAGCATTTTCGGAACAGTTAAGTAAGTAACTAGATATGAATCCGGCTAACTATTGACTATAGAATTACCTCCAAGAAAGGGTATTTCTAAGTACACCTACTATTCGTGAGAAACTGATGCAATCGATATCACATGTCATCGATAATATTCCAAGAAATACTCCTTCTAATGCCGTTCATATTTTAAAAGACCGACTATTTTTAATTGAACATGATATGATGGTGGTCGTATTTAAGTCTTTCTAATTTTTTTCCTCTAAAAATAAAAAACCATTCCATTACGAAGAATTTGATGTTTTTATTTTTGCAAAATATGAAAATATAACAAAGTTACGGCGTTGTAAAACTACGAACTTGCTTGTGACTTAATCCCACTCACAATAAAAATTTTGAAAAGATATTTTCTGAAAATATGTGAAATCATTAACTAGTTGTATACAAAAAAGATACTATCATAGTTTAAAATACTTCATCCAGACTCTCAAAAATATATATACAAAAAAGGATGTCAAACTACTTCAATTTTAAGGTTCTCTCTATGAAAAACACAGTGTTGTTAAATCAAATTCTCAGAATATCGAAAGAAACTTCACTATATATAGAGATGATTTCTATTTAATTATCGGTTGCACTAATATTATATAGTACAACCTATATATAGTAGCTTAAACTGTACTTTCAATATAAACCAATTAGTAAATTAGTAAAATTTCAATATACACCAATTATTGAAACAAAAGTGTAGAATAACTAAAGCCTAGAACAAATACTAAAGATTGTTAAAATAACTGCTCTAGTACACCATTAACTACATCGATAACTTACCAGCATTCATTCCAAGCTCCATGGAATCATGTTATAGGCTTTTATACCCATTTTGCAATGAAAAATTTTGTTTTAAGTTTAGTCATAGTGCTAACATACGTTTTCCAGAAGCCGATATTGTTGAATTTTGCTTCTGGTTATATATTTGTATATTGTGAATATTCGTTGAGTTATAACCCTTTACAGTTTATTGAGTTGCTACTACTCTGACTTGGTAATTTGTTCGTTGATGATTATTGAACGCCAGTCTATACGTATTACTTAATCTAAAAGATATCTAACAATCGCCGAGTAATTAGAAAAGCGTTGGAGAATGGAGAATTCAGCATCCAAGAAGGTGACTACAAATTAAGTGGTACAAACTATGTAGCTAGTGCTTTGCATTCCCAAGGCAAAGTAAGTTCATAGAAAAGTTATGCCTAACACTTAATCTGTAAAACCGGCAAAGAATGAAATACGCTTCTTATGTGGTTATAAAATTCTGCTATCGAGTTGAAATTAAGAATATGTTGCTTGAGACAATAGGAAACTGCAAAAGATCAAATATGGGTTACAATGGAAGAATGTCCAATAGGCAAGTCACACAAATGGCCTTAATGTTTCAACAAATGGAACCAAATTACAAAAAAATATATATGCGGATTGAAAATTTTGTAATGAGCTGCCCACAAATTTTAAAAGATGTAAGATTATTATGAGACAATAATTATAATGAAGAGCGAAACTGTCAGTAAAAAGAACACTTCGACCTCTAAAAAGTACTTGCAGAGGTCTTATTTTGATTTTGTAAAGAATAAATAGACACTTCAAATTGTCTTTTATAAGTTTAAATTGTAGTTATTGTGTTATTGTATTATATTTTCATAACAACAAGCATTAAAAACTAAAGACCTCGAAACCAAACGATCGGTTCAGAAAACAATCTAATTTAAGAAAAACAACCTATGCTCATCCCCATCCTAAGATGGACACTCCGCTTCAATAAACCCATAACGTTCTGGTCGCCCTAAAAAAATTTTGGAGCTGATGGATATGTGTTGCCATACCTCTCACATAACGCCAATATCGTAGTATCGCATAATAGTAAGCAATATTATTTGAATTACAACTTTCATGCAACTAGCCTGGTATTCGTTAGAGTAAGTGACATCATAAAATAGAAAATTTAGTTTCAGAATTTTCGCGAAATGTAATTATTGTTCTTCTCTAATCACCAAGAGCAATGTATCAATTCATAAGGGGTGAATACCATTTTATATCATTCCAAAAAGTGTTTTTAACGCAATAAATGAGAGTGTATTCCATACATTTTAGAAATTTCAAAATAGTTCAATTGCCAATCAAAAGTTATTTACAATAAATGTTAAAATTTAGTCAATATTTGTTAGTATTGCTTTTTTTTATTTATCTATATTTATAATAATGCTTATTAACTAATCTGCTTACAAAGCTCGGCAAAAATATTTTGATGAATTATAATTTCCAATTCCGACCCATCATTAACCACATATTATTTTAGGAATTACCAAACCACCCTCATAAATTCCACAAAATATATTCAGCTATTTTTTACGACTGCATCATATCGTCGTTACCACTAAAGCGGTACCGGCAATTTCAAAGAAATTGAAACGTATTTCTGAAAAATCAAAGAAGGGAAAACTAAAAAAAACTTTTAATATAATATTCTGTAAGAGATGCTACATAAAAAAGAAATAAAACACATTCTGGGTAATTACGAAATATTTCAAATATTATTTTTTGTAAATAATTCTTTATTGAAATTTGGGTCACTTAGTTTGTGAAAAACATTCTCATAAAATCAATACAAATCCTATTATATAATATTCGATAATGCTTGTGATAGTTAATAGTTCTGTACAATAATCAAACGGTAAATCCATGAAAGAAATTTGGGAAGTGCATATGTAAATTGGGATCTTGATCATAATTTGGATCTGAAAATTCAACTAAAATCTGAATGTAAAATAGTAGATATCGTGAAGCATTTAAATGTGGCCAGTCAATTAACACACACCAACAGGAAAAACCAAACAGCAGTCAAGATATACCTTCTCTGATTAAGTATAAGATCGCGAAGAAAACAAAAAATCAGGAGAATATGACCAAGAATATCTGAGGAGAAGACAAGACTTAATTAAGCAACCCATAAATTGAAATCGTTACTCAACAATCATCAAACATTTATCAGTTACTGAGGCTACAGACTATTGTCTCTGGTAAGCCGCAAAGAAGTAAATTGATTTCACTTATCAAATTCTTAGATTAAAGCAGAAAAAATAAAATGGTTAAGAACCCTTAATAAAGGTCAAATTTGTGCAAACCATTTAACTAATATATTGCTGCCTGGTACGTAGACTTCCGCGGTCGTGGTCCATACTCTCTTTTTCTGGGCTTCCGGGCTGGAACCGCGTCGTTGGTAGTGAAACTAGTTGAGCCCTGAAGATGTGCCATACGAGTGGGTACGAACCGTCGGCAGTTATACCAGTGATGCGGTTCCAGCCCGGAAGCCCACAAGAAGGTAGTATATTGCTTCCGTTTGGCTGAAATCCTGTAGCTTCTAGAATCTAGAATCTACAGGTTTAAGGTACATAAAATGCAAATGTCGTTTAAATTACGTCATTTCCCCACTCAATGAAAGGTGGCCTCAATCAGTCTTATTCCCGAGCCTGGCAAATCCACGGACACCATGAAATTTTACATTTTTACTTGCTTTCCATAGAAATTATTTGAAAATCTCCTGTTGAAAATATTGAAATCCATACGAATTTAGCTACAAAGTATGCAACTATAAAGCAAGTCCATCGCTAACAAAAAAAATCAACCAAGATTTTACGGACAAACTCCATAGCTTTTTTAGACATCACAGGCCTTCGTTAAAGTCTAGCACTCGAGTCTGTCTATAAAATCAGATCGTTCGGTCCTCATTACTATTTTCTAATTCTTCAAGCTTATTTAAATAACTGTCACTTCCTTTTTCAACCTCTTAGCGCATACTCACAAAAGCAGTCCCAAAAAGTTGTGTCCACGGATCTGTTTTGTACTTATTACATGCAGCTAATCTGCCAACAACTCCAAACGCACTACAACATATGCGGACGTTGTCTGTCATGCTGATACCAATATTGTTTCGTAACTTTTCTAAACCAATCAACCAACTCTCAACGCTGGTCCACGAAATGGCACATCAAAGTTAAAGAAAGTAAATTCATTCACATTCGCACTT
Source organism: Dermolepida albohirtum (assembly GCA_031893035.1). Lineage (NCBI taxonomy): Eukaryota > Metazoa > Arthropoda > Insecta > Coleoptera > Scarabaeidae > Dermolepida > Dermolepida albohirtum. The sequence continues at coordinate 668,860 of JAVIWB010005956.1, forward strand.
CACATTTACCACAGAATGAGAATACCTAATACAGTGCATTTTGACCGGAAGCTTACATGTATATATTTTCAAAGTGGAAGCAGTCTCGAACTTAATAGTGGTTAATCGGTTAAAAAATCCAACCTGTTCCTACAAAATAAAGTTCGAATTTATAAATTTTCCTTAAAATCTGTTTGGAGTCACGGAATTCAACTATGAGGAACTGCTTATATCTCGAACATTGAGATATGGGAAAGACTCCAGTCCAAAGTATTTCATTCGTTGGCATGTAACAAATAATATAATAGTCCATGACTTGAAAATCAAAACAGTGAAAGAAGAAATTAGAAGCTTTTCTGAAAAATATGTAAAGAAACTAACAACTAGTCTAATGATTCAACTTAGCAGAAAGCATAGATTCAAATAGTATAATCGTACTGACATTGTTACGTGATTTTGATTATTCGTAAAGAACGTCATTTTTGCAATGTAAATAATTTTTGTTAAATTTTATTCTCCAGAAGCCTGTGAATGAGATTTCTTTCATGTCACTATGTATTAAATTCTCAATTTACTTATTGTGCTACCTTCGTACAAATTGTAAATAAATTTGTTGATTAAAAAATGGCTTTTTGAATTACCAATATGGCCATGCTTTTTAAATAATACAAATAAATTTATAAAATTTTGAGATTACGAATTGTTTGATGATGCGATCTTTTAAATTATTCTAACTATAATTTTCATGTTTGTAATTATCAGGTTATTACATAAATATGTATTATTGAAATCAAAATTTATTCACTTTTAAAGAAACAAAATACATGAACAAAGCAAGAATATATTTTCCTCCATCATTTGTAAATGAAGAAGTTGTCAATAATTTTGCAACGGGATATAATTATTAAAGGAGATTCTTTAAATTGCGAAAACCTTTTCCAAACTGTATTCTTCTCAATTACGTCTTCTCTATTAACGGCACTAGTGGCTCTAATGGCCCTCCTCTGTTGCACTTGAATAATAGTCTATAGTAATAACAATCTTTACACACATTAACAAATTCGAAAACTATTAAGTTATACAGTAAAACGATATTCAAATAACTTAACTAACAATTTTTTTCACTCATTCTAGAAACCAAAAGCGCCACAGACTTTTGCATTAAGTTGATAGATATTTATTACATGGAAATATATTCATTTCGATAAACAGGAAACTCGTTCTATTATTTTCTACGAATTTACAGATTTTAGTATGTAATATTCACATCGCATATTACGCTTGAAAACTAAAGAAAGCAATAGTAAAGGTATATTCATATATGATTATCAACATTGTTACCAACGTGCAAATTCAATTACAAGAAATAAGGTACAGATATAAGCGAACCGATTTGATTATTTTCCCTTGAAATACCGCATGCGTAATAAAGTTGATAGAGTTCATAAGTTAAATAGACCTGATACATGGTGTCTCACTGAACACTAGTTAATGAACAATAATAAAAGTTGGGGTTCCAAGTTAAAATCAAATACCTTGGTTTTGTGTGCCAAAAAGGCGGTGGTTTTGCTAACTCCCATAAAAACGTTTCCTATTCCTGTTGATTCTCAAAGAGCCCTAGAACCCACGAACTCCAAAGCAGGCAAACGATAAGGTGTCTCCAAAATTTGCCAATCAAACACCCGTCTACATTCCTTAATTAGTACCACAAACAGCCCCACCTATAAACAATCTAAATATCTCTCCAGTATTCTTAAACCATACTCCGATAACATAAATTTCTTTGCCCAAAATTCCTAATTTTGTCCAAGGACTGAATGACCTGACCTTTTGATGTTAAATTCTTATTTACCAATGTTTCTCTATCTAATATCGTACAAATAATCCGATAAATCCTATCCGCTGACAATCAGCCAGAGATTTGGCCGATTCCGTAAAAACTTGTTTAACTTCTTCCTATTTTCAGTTCCGTGGCAGTTGCTACAAACAGGTAGCGGATACAGATATGGGATCTCTCTCTTCTTATCACCAACATTTTCATGGCGATATTCAAACAGTAAATCTTATACTTCTACAAGCTAAACCGAAATGTTAGTTTAGATACGTAAATAAGAAGAAATAATTCATTAAATTTCCGGCAAAATTCCATAAGTTTCACTGTACATCGCAAACTCTTACACACTGACCGATATCTTAATGCCTTTCCATTCCCCTATATACAGGCATCACTGACCCCATCAGCCGAATGCTCCTTAAAAAACAAAATTAAAACCAAAATGAAACCTCGAAACCTTTCAGATCACTTTTCAGTAAAAGACAATGAGTCTCTAAAAGCACCTGACTTGAAAGGATTTCTTGCTCGACCGTCAATGTATATAACGAATGTGCTTCAGAATATAAGTGTTGTACTAGGCTGCTGCACCTAGCTGGATCTGCACTTACTGAGCAAGGACATTATATCTAATTCAATTTTTAATTCTGCCCAGAACTAATCATTACTGTGACAGAAAAATTTGTGAATTTATAGAAACCACAAATTGTCCTGATAACCTAAATCGTGATGTACGGCTACTTCCTAACACAATACCTGACAATTTTGTATCTCTAGATAACTCAACCGTAACCATAACGCTACATTAATCCGTTCACCCCTATATAAGCCCATTCGCAACACACTTACACCAGTTTCAGTGTAACAACGAAAGCAGTAGCAGCAGTTAAGACCTAAAGATGTCTCATACAAATGGTGACAAAATATTGGCAGCAGAAGTACGGAGGACGCGGTTCCAGCTCAGAAACCAAGATAAAGTAACTATTACAATGAATACGTTTACAATAATAGTCATTCAAACGAAAAATGTTTTGAATACTGCTGTAATAAATTCATTTACGTGAAAGGAGTTTTATTGTTAGTTTGTGTACACTGGGCACCATCAGAATGTTTTATATACTTTGAAAGCAAATTAATTGACTTACAAATTGTTTAGGATCAACGCACTCTCTTGCTAGTATGTGGAGATTTTAATAATGACACTGGCACACTTATGGAGATTTTTAATTATTTTAATTGTGAAAGTTTATGACCCTACACCTACAACAAATTATGCTGCGACTTGTATAGTTAATATGTTCTGTAATATGTCAGGTATGTTAATTAATTTCTGGATAATGTGTATTTGGGTAATGTATATTTAGTAATCATGAGGACTAAATTGTAACTATTTTAGGAAACACTGATATTTATAATGAAACAACTGTGAAATTAAGACGAACATTAACAAACAATAAAACGTCTTCCTGCATACTGTTTTACATTACTTTCCTTTACAATTAAGAACGCGAAAACCACTAATTAATAATAATATTATTGGAAGTGAAAATAGACTACAAAATATAATATCTAAGAACGGTTTCTTAGTGTTGACTTTGTAATGGAAAAAAGGCTCAAAGTAATTTAGTTCTAGAAGTTTTAGAATAATAAATTAAAATAAGACAAGGCAAATTACGTAAATAAAAACGGTAAACAATGAAGATATTAAGATTATTTAAGATTCACACTGACCTTTACAATTAATAATATAAGTTGATTCATAATATCTGGTAATTAAATTAGTGCAGGTCTTAGTTATGATGAATAATATATTTTAAATACATATTACTGTACTCTTTCGGAAAAGTAAACATACATATTTCTTAAATACACAGACAATTAGCATATAATGTACATATGTGTATTTGTATGCATAGTATTAGGTTTCGAGGTCACTAACCTTTATTGAACTAATCTTTACCTGCGCCCGTTAAATTCTAAGTAAAGGGGTGGTATAATACCTTTGTTCAAGTAAAATTTATCCAGAATTATTAGAACCCTCAAAGAGAGAGTGTATTGTGATAATATATTTACTGTTTTAGTTTAATGTCTTATACCTAGATTAGTGGTGCGCTAATTTTATGGTTTATATTTTTATAACGAACTACATAGGTAAGGCGAAAGATTTTGCAAACAATGAGAAATTAGAATTGAAGCTTTATTAGGAACTAGTTTGCATGTTCAAAGCGAAATTGCTAGAAAAGTAAAAGTTCCAAGTCAACAGTAGCAAGAATTGCAATATTTATCAAAGAAAATCTACCCATAATAAGCGATCCATTGTTACCGACCACGCAAAACCACTGAAAGAAAGGATAGAAAATTTATTAACATTGCTTTGCAAGATAAACAAACTTCCATCAGGGAATTATTACATCTTCTGCAGTCCTTTAAAATAAAGGTATTAGAGCAGGCCTTGCGAACTCGATTATACGCTACTGGATTAAAATGTCATCAGCCACGAAAAAAACGTTTAATCAAAACAATTAAGGAAAGCGTCTGTAGTGGGCCAAAGTGGATGCATCAACATTTTGCTTTTGGAGACTGAAGAAAGGTCTGTATAAAATTATATCGCAAAGATTTTAAAAATGGTTTCTTATATTACATGTTGGTGACCGGTGTCAAATTGTGAATCACAGGTCATATTCAGTGACGACTCACGATTCGAAGCGGTTACAAAATCTATCAAATTTGTGAGGTGACCACCTTCAAAATGTTATATAAAGAATATGTAGCGCAAAGTGTTTAACATCTTCCTGCTGTAATGGAATGCATTACTGGGGCTGGAATGAGACCTATGTACGTTTTCAAATAGACAATGGATGAGCATCAATACAAAAATGTAATAGAAACTCTTGTGGCACCCATTATTACTTCACTAGAGAAAAAGATCCCCAATGTTTACGCAAGATAGGGCTCCGTGCCATATATACCAGTATTGCCCTGGACTAGAAATTCATTGAACTTCAACCCAATCAAAAATGTTTAGAATATTCTTATATATATATTGTTTACTCGCCCCCAAATCCCAATTTAAGAATTTTAAAAGAAAATATTGAAAAAGTCTTGAAAGAAAGCAGAAAGTTGGAAGACACGGCGAAAGCCTGTAACGACAGTATGCCGAAATTATTTTAAGCGAAGGCAAGTTTGATCAAATATTGAAACAAATATATCCTATAGTTGTAAGTATATGTTCAGATATATACTAGCATACGTAATAAGAAATATACGTTTTAAGTTTCACGTGTTTAATTTCGTTAAAACTTTAAAATTGTAGAGTGGGTTAATTTAATGTAACGTAACATCATTTTTTGGTTTCAGTATAAAATCTGTTTACCACATTTGGCCAAATTTACAATAAATTTTTAATACAAAATTTAATACAAATTCGGTTAACTGTCGTTTTGTCAATTAAGGAATTACCAAATACCAAAATATGTTCTAGATGAAATGTTTGTAAAAATTCCGGGAATATATTGATCAAACCGCATATATGAAGTGTCGTCGGCATTTTAAGAAAGAAAATACCCTTTCTAAACATCGGGTATGTCAGTAACGCACACTAGAAAAGAAGTTGATCTTGTTATTGATCCTCCTTCTGAACTTCCACTAACTATCAAACAGAATAATAATAAAAACACTTCCTGTATATCATTGTGAGTACCAATAATCCCTAGGTATTGTTTTCTGGCACTTAAGTATGATTTGGGGCAATCAAGAGGCAATCCTCGTATTCCTATAGATTCTAGATTATTCAATAGCAAAAGATGACTCTCTGCAGTGAAAGCGCGTGAAAGTGTTATAAAAAATACACGAAACTTTCGTACCCCTATGAGATAATCTGTTTAAATTGTATACCGCCATTTCAGTAGTTTTATTAGATAGAAGACTAAACTGCTTCATTTGAATTAAATTATATATTAATCGGTGTCAGATGAGTCGTCTCTGTACAATTTTTTCATAGATTTTTTAAAAGGATGGTAAAAGATACTGGGCGACCGTTGCTTATGTAATTTATGCTTCTTTTTGTATCTATTGGTACAATTTTGATCATTTTTAGATCACATGGATACACATATGAACATATAGAATTATTAATCATCGCGGTCGATAATTTTATGACATATTGTTCGTGAGAATAGCATCTCATCGAACCCATTTGAATGTTTAATAGCAATACTACTTATTATTTCTTTAACTTCAATTTCATCTTAGGCACTTAGAAATCTCTTTCCGAATATGATCCAGATTCGAAGTGAGTTTGTGAATTCATATGAACGATAATACTCTTCCTCACAGAGAAAAGATTGTGAATAATTGAATTTATGAAGGTGGTTTAGAGGAAATTCCCTAGATGGTAATCCAATAAAGCACGCTTGAGATGTGAGAAGACTTGTTGCTGCATAAAATATGATACCAAGAACACTACAAGCATTACGAATTGCTATCAGAAAGAAATGGAATGATTCCGCAATTAATGTCCGACACGCTAATCTCGTCCATACCATTAAGATGCTAAATATTTGAATATATTTTGTAAGAATTATTTTTAAATTGAATATTTCTGTATTTTCCTGACACTAAAAATATGTCATATAAACTTGTCCAAATAAATTAAAATACAAAAATGTATTCACAAATACAGAGTGTTTAATAAACACGCATTAAGAATTCAGGAGGTTATTCAATGGGCTATTTTCAAATTTTTTTATCCTCGGATGATTTTCAGAAAAACGCTTGGTTTTGAGTGTACAGGGCAATAAAAGTTTTCGAAAAGAAAACAATAGTTTATTACTATTACATATAAATAGTCTTATCTAAAAAATCTGCTGCAAATGAGTTGTTTCTTAGTGCATTAGACCCATCAATTATTTGCTTTCTCAAATCCTTTTAATTTTCCACTGGAGTAGTATGCACTAATGTTTTCAAACGGCCACATGGGAAAAACATTCAAGAAATTAATTCAAGGAATCGAGCAGGTCAGAAGTCTAGATCTATCTAGACCAATGAAATCTATCTAGACCAATCCAGCGGTCTTCATATTGTGCGTTTAAAAATTCGCGACCATATCAAAGAAAGTGTGGATATTTAATTAGTAGTGTATTAGTAGTAAAAAGGTAACCATCCAGCAAATATCTCCACATCCAAAAGCTAAATTTAGAGTGCAAATACTATTGAGTTTCCAGTGGTAGATTATTATAACACTTTGCAACATTAAAAGAAAAAGAGTCTTGGAATAAGAAGTTTCTTTGTATAGGAATAGTAATAAAATTTCTGTCACAAACCCAAATTGTGACCAACAGTGCGAAAGCTTAGCCTGTTTTATAAATAAGTTGAAGCTTTAGATGCTATGATTTTGAAGTAGAGACTTCCCAACTAAAAACGTAATATATTTAACATTGAACTAACCTTCAGTCAGCATGTCTCGTCTATCTGTGCGTCAGCTTCAAAATCGTTGGGCTTTCTTATTAGATCGTGTAGGGACTTTAGTAATACTGCCGTACTATATTATGCTTTGGTGCGGTGCGGGTTGTAGTATGCGTTTCTAGTTGGGTATCCTTACTACATGGGCCAGCAATTATCCGCTAAGAGAATCCAGAAGAGATTCCTAAAATATCTCTCCTATAGAGTGACTGGCATTTATCCCGAACGCGGAGCGAATTACGATGGCTTTTTAAACCAACATAATATGCAGTCCCTGTCTTGTCGCCGTGAAATATTTGGCTGTGAATGTTTATCTAAACTTTTAGTTAACGAAATTGATTGTCCGATGATATTGTATTAGCCTGCATTAACTTTAATGTACCCGTGTCTAATACACGATAATGTGCCACTTTTAAATTACCTATTGCGAAAACAAATGTATTGTTGAAATCACCTGTACATGTTATGTGCAGGAGTTTTGACAGGCTTCAAAATGTTTTATAATATTCTGAACTGTATTTTATTTAATTTGGCACTTGTTTTTGAATTATATTTGTTTTTTTATATACATTTATACATTGCTAATTATTATTAGTTGTTTGTCATTTTTTCTTTTTTTTCTCTTTTTTCCTCTTACTCTTCACCATAAATTAAATTAAAATTAAGTTACATGTATTACTGTCCTGTAAATTGCAATTCGTTGTTGGACAAATAAATTATTATTATTATTATTATTATTATTATTATTATTATTATCATACATTATTAGTTACTCGGCTTATGAGAAACATGTTGAAAGTTACAAATAGTAATGCATGAACTCTGTACACGTTGAGCTCTACGTAATATATCCTGAGTCAAGCAAGGGCCGTAGACTGACCAACAATAATTAAATTGTGGTAAAAGTAAAAATTCACATAATACTGCTTTAATTTTGTAGCTCAGATAATGACGATGAGGGTACATTAATTTGATGTCAGAATAAACATTTTTTATATATTTTAAGACTTGAGTATTAAATCAAACTTTGCAGTCAACGACTAAACCCAAATTTTTAGACTCTTCAACTACAGGTAACGGATGAACATGTCACTGACTTGTCTAAGAAACTTAATACTATGTTTCTCGTAATTCGTAATTTACGAAATACAGTCGATGTAGGTGCCTTAAAAATGTATTATTTATGCTATATTTACTGCCAGATAAAAAGTTGCAACACTGTGCAGATACTCCATACTTATTTTGAACGTTGAGTATTTTTTTTTCTTTACCACCTGTTTATTTGAATGAAATTAAAATTTAGATATGCCAAAATAGGCATATCTGGACAAAATTCCAAATTTTAAAAGTGTGATCACTAGAGGTGCAAATAATGTTTGTATGCCCCGTTATAAAACTGCATTATTCAAAAAAAATACCTGAATTCCAATCGATAAAGATTTATAATAACATTTCTGACAATATAAAAAGTACGTACAAGTTTTAGTAGTTTTAAAAATGCTTTAAAACACAATTTACTAGATAACCCTTTTATTCTTAAGAAGAATTCGGATACCATGTATATGATATGTAGCAATAAAGTATATTATTATTAAATGCAGTAATTCTAATTTAGTTCTCTATTAATTGAATCATTCACTAACTACATAAAATTATATTCTGTTTATTGAAACAAACTTCAAATAATACGAGGATATATTTAAAACGAACTTAACGTATTGAAAAAAAACATGTCAAGCACAATCAATTACGATGATTTGATTATGATTCGCTTTAACTAAATAATTATTAATCCTGTTCAGATTTAATTCGAAATGATTATAGAAGATATGTACAACATATGCCTAATGTGTTCCATTAATTAAAGCAAATCACTAGTCAAGGTATACGAGGGTAGCCGCTTATATTTCGGGAATAGCAAACAAAAAAAATTTTTTTATTATCGAAAATAGTTTTACTGCTTTTCAAAATATTCTCCTTGAATATCTATGCACTTTTGCATTCGTTTAAACCAGTCCGAAAAGCATTGCTGCCACTGTGAAGGCGGTATCTCCAAAATATGAGTTTTGAATGCCTCAACTGCCTCTTCCGGCGTAGAAAACCGTTGCCCACGAAGTTTATTCTTCATGTATGGGAACAAACCGAAATCACATTTGTTCGAACCGACCTTTGAGAGCTCCCACCGTCATGGTGGAGAATGATCTGTCGTTTTCGGTTAGTTCTCCTTGTTTCTTCAAAAACTTTTGGCAAACAAATAGCTGTGTACCATTCGAAATTGACCGTTCTACAACTCTCTAAAGGCGCGGTTGCAACGTCACCGGTTTTTCCGAAAAAACAGGCGACCATTTGTTTTGATGTGCTTCGAGCGCGAAGAACTTTTGTTCATTTTGACTCATCTTGGAATACCCATACAGTCGACTGCTGTTTACTATCGGACTCATGCGTATAGATCCAAGGTTCATCACCTGTGACGACTTTATAAATGTTCTTCGAAGCACCGCCATTGTATTCTTTGTGTATTTCTTGGCACCGATTGACGCGAGTCATTTTTTGAGCGGTTGTCAAATTATGTTGTGCTCAACGTGAACATAGCTTCTTAACTGCTTAATATTCATGCAGGATCTTATGCACACTGGTGTAACTAATACCTAAAGATGCCTCGATCTCACGGTATGTCACATGACGGTCTTGCATTATCAATTCAGACACTACATTGATGTTTCCCGACACAACAAAATTTTTGAGACGACCTTCACGAAATTCATCGTCCAAAGAACGTCGTCCAAGTTTGATTTCACTATACCAACGATATGCTGTAGCTTCCGATGGTGCCTCATCACCATATAAAAAATTCAGCTCGCTGATACATTATTGTTGAGACAATGCACGCCGAAAGTTATGAAAAATAATTGCACGAAAAAGTTCGCGAGTTAATTCCATTTTTACGCTGACATAAAATTTTCAAGTTACTGTCAACAATAGAAATAGCCACCGGATAATAAAACTATCAAGGTAAATATATTGTCAAAAATAACAAACTTCACGATGCAATCATCATATCGGAGGCAACACTAACAGTGTTGCTACTTCCCGAAATATAAATGGCTGTCCTCGTATAAGAATCTATGTAGATGTGAAATTTAAATGAAGCAATTCTAATAGATATTTTAATATTACTATACTGGAACAAATATCTTATACATAAATATATACTCCAAGTATGTACATATGTATGTATGGGTGTACATATGTACAATCGCTTACACATGTTAGTATTGAAAAATACATTCAGAAAGAATAAAATAGGAAAAAGAATTTGATAGGAAAAACATACTTCATGCTTTTTATTAACTCAGATTCGCCTGAGGATGCTCTTGTGTATGATAAAATATGTTATGGAAAGATCGAAACATCGATTCTTATTGCAAAAGAAAAGATAGACGTAGACAAGATTTTTTGCCCTTAGGGGAGCTATATTGACTCTGCATGACACATTAGCCAATACATCATAGGAATATTGGGTAGCGAATTTCTTTGTTACTTATATTTTGATGAGAAGAAAAATATATTTCGATAAAGTGGAAAGAAATTTATATTTAAGAAAATAGCAGTGGAAATGAAAATACCAAAAATTCTTAAAAGAATGTATTCAGTGAAAAAAGGTTTTTGTACATATATTGTTACTTTATTAAATATAACCAAGAAATTAACTGTTTCAAAATTCTTGTGTTGACAATATTCCCGTCATAATATTCATTTTTATTAAAACTTCTAATACAGATGTTGGCGTTAATGCACTATGCAGACATTAACCTAAGACACCGTATATTATAGTATAATAGGGTTTCGCCTTCCGCACAAAATATGATCTTGGTTCAGAAAAAGCATTTGAAGATATTATCGGTGTTCATTATTGGAATTCGTATCGACCATATATTCCCGAAATATCCCGCTTATATTACCTCCAGGCGAGTGTTGTTAATTATGTAATTTCAACTACACAAAATAAAATACATTTTTTAGGCCTGTTCGACAACCAGCCTCCATTACAATGTATACACAAGCATTCTCTTGCCTAATATTGCCAACAAAATTTCCCACCAAAAAAGAGGAGGGAAGGGTGCGTTCGGAACTGGAGAGTGATGGGTGTAGGAAGCACAGACAATGTATATTATGTGATACAGGCATCGTTTTAATTTTCAAACGCAATTTAGGTTTATGGGTATGCGATTCGAAAATTCGAAATTTAGTTTACAGTTTATCCTGCTGGCATGTACATATTATCATCTCGCCTATTTATTTTGAATTTTGTTTGTAATTTTATCAACTCTAAACAAAATTTAATGTACAATTGACCAGTATATATATTTATTTTTTAGCTAAAAGAACAATCTAACATTACTGTAATATATTATAATCATATTATAACAAAAAAGTACATTAGTAGTCCCAGAAGTACCCGACCCAACAAAGAAAACACAAAAATTTTAGAAAGAAATATTTTTACTTTTCAACAGAATTTCCTTTCATCCCTATAAACTTTTCCCAACGATGTTCAATAAGTTCGATACCCTTTTTATAATAAGAACAGTCTTGCTCCTCAAAATAGTCATTAACTGCCGATATCACTTCTTCATCGTTGGAAAATCTTTGACCACTGAGCCACTTTTTTCAAGTTTGGGAGCAGAAAATAATCCGAGGGGGCTAAATCTAGCGAATAGAGTGCATGAGGTAGCAATTCACACTTTAATTCATTAATTTTGGCCGTTGCAATAACGGATTTGTGAGTTGGTGCATTATCTTGATGAAATAACACTTTCTTCTTAGCGGCCGTTTTTGTTTGATTTCTTCGCTCAAACGTAGCAATAAATTGATAGTTTTTTATTTTTCAAGATATTCAATGAAAATTATTCCACGCGTATCCCAAAAAACCGATGCCATGATCTTGCCTGCAGATAAAACGGTCTTCGCCTTCTTTGGAGCCGGTTTTCCCGTTTGAGTCCACTGTTTTGATTCTTCTTTTGCCTCGGGTGTGAAGTGATGGACCCATGTTTCATTCATTGTTATGAAACGGTGGAAAAATTCCGCTTTGTTGATGTGAAATTTCGCTAAATACGCAATTAAAACATATTCACGACACTGTTTTTGCTCGAGTGTGAACAAACGCGATACCCATCTTGCACACAGCTTTCTCATGTCCAAATTTTCAGATAATATGCGATGTACCGCATTTTTTGAAATGCCTACTATGTCTGCTAGCTCGTGCACTTTCAGTTGACGATCATTCTGTACCGCATTGTGCATTTTCTTCACCATTTCTGGAGTCGTCACCTCATTTGGTCGACCACTGCGATGCTCGTCTTGACAGCTCGTATGGCCTCGTTTAAACTCTGCTACCCAGTATTTCACTGTTGTAAGCGAAGGAGCAGACTCACCCGGAGTAGAATTCAGTTCAGCTTTTATATCGGTTGGACTGAGACCTTTCAAATAAAAGTATTGTATGACGTAACGGTGACCAATTTTCTCCATTTTTACAAATTCACTGAAAACGTTTACTATTGATGGCTGCCAAACAAATACTAAACAACGTGGCGTCTTCAAACTTGAAACATATGCTTTATAGATTGTGTACTTTCTAATACAGTAATATTTTTCAAACAACTACCGCCATCTCTAGATCAGGCCGGGTACTTGCGGGACCACCCTCGTAAAGGTGTGAAGCGTATGAAATCCTTTGTTAATTAGAATTAATTCTTAGATTAAACAATATAATACGAGAATAGCAATTAATCTAGGGAAGTAAGGACCTCATAAGTTTCACTCCTTTCATAATTTAATAACGGCATTCAGAATGTGAATATAGACATAACATTGTTTGTAAAATAAATATTTTTTAACAGGATAATGACTTAAATATGCGATTGTAATAAATTTGTTTATTTATTTTTTATGGCATAAGCCTCTTATTATTTTTAAGTAGACAGCATATAATCTATTTTGACCGACATTACGCCACCAGATAGAGATTTTCCCAAATAAACGATACCAAGATATGTATTTTCATGATTAACAGTCAACAATTTGATAATGCGTCCCAAATCGGCTTGAATTTCTTCTTCAATCCACAAGTTTTATATTTGGTACACAAGGTGAACATACCTCAAACAAGATTCATGAGAAATAAGTTTAGATTGCGAATTCATTAGTTCTAAAGCGTCTAAGTTTTCGACATATTCGCTAATGCCGAAATCCTAATTATAGTCAGGTCCATGCAATATCTATCCTTCGGAGAAAATAATTTTCATCTGTTATACTTATTAATATTTAAGAACCTTATTATTTGGAACTAAAGCATTCATCATTTTCAGGTTAGTATGTAAATAATCGTTTTTCTAATAATTACTCGAAACGATTCTCCATTACAACAGCTTTCGATAAATTCGACAAGTTCAAAATATTTTCATCGCTTCCGGAGTTTTCTTTTAAAAACACCGTCTGCTTCATTGACCATAGCAAAATATATACGAGGATAGTTTGACAAGTAGTAAGAATGACACATAGGTGGCGCTCTAATTGGTAAAACGAATGCACTGTAATTTAGGTTGCCTATTTATATGTTTACATTATGATATTTAGATAAATCGGTTGATTAGTTTATTTTTGACAGCTGATTGAAAAAGAAACAACACGTCGTTTTGTTAAAATGGAAAAAGGAGAGTATCGTGCGGTGATTAAATACTTCGAAATTAAGGGTATGAAAGCTACCGAAATAAAAGATGAGTTACGGGAAACATTAGGTGAATCTTCTCCATCATCCGCCACAATAAGTAGATGGGTAAATAAATTTAAACGTGGTAGAACAAGCTGTGTTGATGAAGCCCGCTCTGGAGCCCCCAGAATCGTGACTTCTAAGAAAATGATTATAAAAATCCATAATATTATTACACAAGATCGACGACTCAAAGTGAGAGAGATAGCAGTCATGGTAAACATTTTAACAGAACGCGTACACCACATTTTAACGAAAGAATTGGGCCTTTCCAAGCTTTCGGCAAGATGGGTGCCGCGATTGCTTACAACTGATCAAAAGTTCACTCGTTCGCGCATTTCCAATGAGTGTTTGGACCTTTATAAGCGGATTCCGGTTGATTTTTGTAGGCGATTTGTTACTTGTAATGAAACTTGGATACACTACAGTACACCCGAAACTAAACAACAGTCGAAACAATGGTTAGAACGTGGTTCTGCAGATCCAAAGAAAGGGAAAACTACTTTATTGGCAAACAAGGCATCAATTTTTTGAGATTCAAAGGGCATTTTGCTTATTGATTACCTTCAGAAAGGTGCCACAATAAACGGACAATATTATGCAGAACTTCTACAAAAATTAAATGTTGAGATTCGTGCTAAACGGCCAGGAATGGAAAAGAAAAAGATTCCGTTTCACCAAGACAACGCTCCCTCGCATACCAGCACAGTTGCGATGTCCAAAGTCCACGAGTTGCATTTCCAATTAGTAGCCCATGCGCCTTATTCGCCGAATCTAGCCCCTTCCGACTTCCACCTTTTTCCAAAATTGAAAACGGCACTAGGCGGAAAGAAATTTTCGTCTAACGACGAGCTTACCATCTTCGTAAATAAGTATTCTGCAAGCCTTCCGGAATCGCATTTTAGAGATGGCATAAGGGCATTGGAGCACCGTTGGAATAAATGCATTGCTCTTTTAGGAGAATATATTGAAAAATAAAAATTATTTTGTAATTAAAAAATTCATTTTTCTTTTCTATTCTCACTACTTCTCAAACTATCCTCGTACACAACAGTACACGCTTACTGGACGGTGAATAATTTAAATAATCCACCCTCAAGTAAGCGTGCATGGTTGTGTATTACCAGTATTCGTTATCATGTGTTCAACTTTTTAAGGACTTCAGGTTACCGCATTTTAGCATATCATTCAAAATTGTTTGTATCGTAATTATTTAGGGCTGTAGTATCTACTATCCAATACTTTTCTTATGGCCTTTTTTCACGAATAACATTGGTTGGATCAGACTCATTGCCGAAAATTTGAACTGCCGTGTGTTACTCTTTTGGGACATATCTCCATATAGCCTATGTACATATACCCAAGGAAGCCTTCAACACAAGGTTTATTGTTTCGCAACAATGATCAGGGTTGCTAGGCTCAATTAATTAACATAATGATTTTCCTCTATCATACTAGAAACAATAGTAGTTTTGACGCCTTGTACGCAAGTAAACCTAAAGACTCAAAGCTGAGCCAATTAACTAGCATAACTTGCTATTATACTATTTTTTCAGTTCATCAAAACGTCGTTAATATAATTAACTTAAAATAAAAAATGAACTTTGATTTCCAATATTCAGGAACTATCAGTTGAAATTACATAAATACTAGTATGAGTTATGTTATTTTAAAGACTCTCAAATTTCTAATTGACCTTTGGTTTCAAGTATCGATGGACTTAAAATGGTAACGTGCATATAAATATTGCTTAAAAATTAACATTAAAGTAAGGCATAACCTTTATTTAATAATACGTTAAATAAATAATTTAAAAAATTACCTTATGTATATGTATCTGAGTTTTTATATGTAATCTAAATATAAAATGTACATGAGCACATAATACGCACACATATTAAATTATGCGAATCAAGTTCAACAAGAAAATGTCGCGATGATAAGTATAAAAGATCAATTTAAGACATTTTGAAGAAAATGTATACTGAAACATTTTATCTACTTAAGGACACCGATCAATTTGAGTTTCGTGCTTTGCCTATACTATAAGGATACGATAAATGGCACGTCTTGCAAACACAAAACTTTCGGAATACATTTTTCATAAAAGTGTAGGCACATAAGGAAATCGAACTGACTATATTTACATAAAGTGGATAAAAAGAAACGGAGTTAAATTAAAATTATCATTATTAGGAAGTCCTACCGTTAATATATGTATATACCAGGTTGCTGAATAAATTTTTTCGTTCAGAAAGAAGAACACGATTTTTTGGTTTAAAATACATTTTCTTATTCAATATAACCTCCCTGAACTTCAACACACTTGTTCCAATTATTTTCTAATTTATGATTTCCTTCACTGAAGTGAGAATCCCGAAGACCGTCGAAGTACGCTTCCATGGTTGCTATTACCTCTTCTTTTGAGGAAAATCGTTTTCCACGCATGAATTTTTTGAGATGTGAGAACAGCCAGAAGTCAGAGGGAGCTAAATCTGGTGAATATGGTGGATGCTGCAACAATTTATACTTTAATTCACTGATTTTTGCGAAGGTTTTTGAGCTGTGCGAGAGAGTGCGTTATCTTAATGAAGAATGACCCTTTTCTTCTGTAAACCAAGTCTTTTCTCGCGAATTTTACATCCAGCTTCTCCAAAAGGCTACAGCAATAATCTGAGTTTATTGTTTTACCAGTTTGGAGGTAATCCATGAACAAAATTCCTTTTGTATACTAAAAAACTGATGCTGATACCTTCTTAACCGATTTCTGTACTCTAACTCGCTTTGGAGCCGAAGTAGCGGGTTCACACCACTCCTTAGCCTCTTATTTTGAATGATGATGATGGTAGTAGACCCATGTCTCCTCCATAGTGATAAAACGACGCACAAAATCGTTTTTATTATTTCGCAGACGAATGTTGCTGAGAAAGTCAAGCAAGATATTGCTCACGCTGCCTAATGAAATACCTAAACCGTCTACTAAATCTTTCTTGGTCAAACAACGATCTTCCAAAATCATATCCTAAATTTTGGCTACAATTACTGGTGTTGATATAGTTTTTGGGCGTCCTTCACGTATTTCGTCTCCAAGTTTTATAGGACTACGTTTAAATTCAGCAACCCGTCTTTCTACTGTTCTCATTGAAGGTGAAGAGTCCTTGTACATTTTTATTAATTGTTCATAAATTTGTTTTGGCGTTACACCTTCCAAAAATAAGAATTTTATCAAAAGAATTCTGTGACACGTCAACTTTGATCACCTGTACATATACGAATGAGAAAATATAAAAAGGTAGTACAATTTTTAGAAAAATAAAGCGACGAACCGAATAGCGCCATCTCTTATTGAACGACAAAACTTATTGAAGAACCTGGTGTACAGCAATGTGCGAAATAACAGCAGTGCATACAAAAATACCGAATCCAAGTAATGTATCTGAGACTAGATATATATATATATATATAGCAGATAACGAGCCGATATAAAGAACTATGTTTTTCTAAAACTACTTTAAAATTCTGGAAACTGCCTATTTTCTTAGAACGCTAGATCTCTTTACTGTGCAGAATAATGGGAGTGCTGTGTAGAAAATTGAACATATCAGATGCAGGGTTGAGTTTCACAGATGTATTAAATTCGTTGTGTATTTTATTTAGCGTCGCGTAATAACATGGGTCGAGTGAAACACTGCATATCTGAAAGTCGTGAATTAATTTTTTAATTACTAAGAACAGAGAAAACCTATAGTTATTTAAAACACGCTAGCGGAACATGTCAGCTAAAACTAGGGCAATATAATATCAAACAAAACCTGAACGAATAGAAAGAAAGAGAAAAGTATCTAAAAGTCGCAGTAAAAGATTTGTTCATTCACACCTTTTCACAATTTTGACTCAAATAAAACGAACTTCTTCCGATTCACACTTCTACTAATCGAAAACGTTTAATACAAGATGAATTGGATGCTAAAAGTCTACGAAAATGCCTTTGCCGAGGAAACTATACGTTCAAAGCAGATTATGCTTTGCTAGAGAACATTTAAGTTAGTTAGCTATTAGATGGCGAAATATCTTGTGATCAGTGAGGTCGTATCATTTGGATCTACAGAATTAAAGTAGTATGTTAGAAGACCTACGCGAGCGCAATACCATCCAAATTACACAAAGACTGTCAAACATAGCGGACCTCTATGGTATGGGCATGTTTTTCATACTATGTTGTTGATCCATTCTTTTGAATATAGGAGACTATGGATCAATTTGTATATCTAAATTTACTTCGTCATGCTACCATACGCCGAGGAAGAGATGACCTTCCGTTAGGCATACATGTATAATAAGGACCCGAAACACGAATGTCGTATGGTTAAGGACTACTTACGGGACGTTTTGGTTGAGTTTTTGATGTGGCTTGCAAAATCACCAGACCTAAGCCTTATAGAAAATCTGTGGAGAGGCGTGAAAAAGGCCGTCTTTGCAGCAAGACTTTCCCAAAATTCTGGTCTCGACGTGGAGGCAAGAATTTTGAGAAATAATCCGAAGAACATGGCGGTTTAATCCAGAGGTGCGATGTTAAGCATTGGTTGATTCCATGCTACGAAGGTGCGAAACGGTCATCACAAACAAAGACTGTACGACAAAATATTAAATGTTATTACGTTTTCCTTTACATATTATATTTTCTTTTTAATACTACTACTTCCTCGCACACCAAGATTATATATTATGTATGTGTAATTATTTCTAAAGTTATTATTATTTTGCTGTACAATGAACGTATAAATTATATTTTACTTAGTAACTTAAGTAACTGCATGTATAGAGTTTATATTGTGTTGTGGTTTACTCTTTAACTTTTTCCAATGCACTACTATTATTTCGCACACTGATATATATCTCTCTCTCTGTGTGTGTGTTCGCGTGGTTTCGGATTTCTTCCCGCATAGGTGTTCTATCCTGTAAAGGATTGGTGCGATATTTCGGTAAAATCTCATTTACCATTTTCAAGAGATGCTCTCTGTCGAATACTGTTGGTCATACTGACCCGAAACATCGCCAACACATATTACACCCGCGAATACATACGCAGCCATATATATATATATATATATATATAATGCTTGATTTCGGATTTCTCCCGCGTTTTGTAGAAATTTTGGTTCCGATACAATCGTCCAATAAATACGCGCTCCGTCGAAATTTCAACAATTTAACCGTGCGCAAATTTACACCATTTGTTCTTAGCCTTCGCCTTGTTCTTTGCTTCACTCCAAGTCTTTCTCTTCTTCTCTATTATCTTTGCCATTATTACACTGCACAACAGCATTTCTGATGATTGGGTTATGTTACATGATATTAGTCCAAATTTTGATGACGATTTCAATTCTGTGATTGAAATTTCTGTATCAGCTCCAGTTAAAAAAATATGACACGGGTGGTTTTATAATAAAACACTATAAATTTGGAGATAATTCTAATTTTTTTAATTCCTATAATGAAAAAAAAATTTCTCTTATATGATTTTCTTGCTAAAGGTGAAGGCAGAGAGCTAATGCTCCAATAATAGTCAGCCATCATGTGTGCGTTCCAGTAGCCCTGATAGCGTTCCTCCATGGTACAGAAGTCCTAGATGTTGGTTATATTGTACTAAGCAGTTTATTTACACAAACAAACCTACAATATTACACATTTTGCAGGTCAACATTGAACAAGTCATGGCTGACAATTGACCCAATTTATATGAAAAAGTCGGAAAAAATTAAGTACACCGGATTCATTCCTATCAAGGCTTCCATAGTGGAAATTTTACTGCATTTACTGCATCAATAATAGTATAAACCGTACTTTATATTGACGTAATAAGGATCTTAAATTTTTCACGATATCCGTATCTTATTATTTTTAACTCTGTATGTAATATTAAAACAATATCAATGGGAATAATTTGTAAACAATACTTCGTAAAAACCTTTTTTACTAGTAAAACTACACAAAATACAAGCTTAGTAGCCTAATGCTGCTCACCAATCACATGTTGTGAGTTACCTCAGTTTTACATCCAACAGACACAGTAAGTAATGATTACACCATTAAATGTATTATATATAATAAATTAGATACCAAAGAGAATGTGAAAAATAAGGAATGTATTGTCTGTGCAAAAATTGTCTCCAAGAATCTGAGGTTGCCTCGTTTGTCACAATCAGAATCTCACGGTATAATTCTGTAAAAAAAAGTCCAAATCGCCGACAATGATAAAGTTCAGACGTGCAGGTCGAGAGTAAAGATAATACTGTTTTCTTTCTTGTTAAATATAGAAGAGCGGTCGTACATAGTGTGTTCATTTTGTGGGAATTGCCTTGAATAAAGTAAACCTTTCCCAGGTTATAGATAACGTTATGGACATTACCGTCTTACACGAAAGCCATTTCTTCGCGAAAATTGAGATCAACGACCATATTAAAATATATAGCCAATTTTTCCATATATACTAAATATAATATAATAACTTATTTCCTTTTTTTACCGTTCTATTACTAATTCTTGGTTTACTCTTTTTGGGCGTATCGGTCTTTTTATTTCTTAATTTTTCATTAAGAAATAATAAATAAAAGCACTGTTTTTTCACATTTCACATTTTGAGAATGCAGTAAATATACTACTGCATTCTCAAGTGCTTAAAATTATGTGACTGTCAGAAATCAAGTGTAAATAAAAAAGAACATTACATAACTTGAAGCAATTGAGAATGAGGTAAATATACTACAGATACAATATTCATTTATTATTTAATAAGGAAAAGTTAGAAATAAAAAGTTTTAGTCTTTTTATTTCTAACTTTTCCTCCGCTCAAAAATAATAAACTAAAAATTATGATATATTAAGAAATTTAATTTAGTAATTATATGAAATTGGACCAATTAAATAGAAAGCGACGTCTGTGTAGTTAATTATAAGAAATTTGTGCACGTGTTAAGTTTTCGGTTATAGATGTACATAGTATGTCGCAGAGAAAATCGAACTTTTTTAAAATGGTAATTCTTAGTGGCGTCATCTATTTAAAAAAATATGCGTCGGTAAAATTGATCTTTCACAATTGTTGAATCAAAATGGCATAACATTTACATCTTTAGAAGCAGCGAAATTGCGCATAAAGTAACTGTATATTTGGCATTGGTCGAAAAATGAATTTTAAAGAAAGAGCAAATATCAAGTCCTGCTTTAAACTCGGTAAATCGTTTACTGAATCGTTTAATTTGATGAAAGAAGTTTATAGTGATGAGCGTTTGTCACGTACGAGTATGTGTGAGTGGTATAAACTATTAAAGACGGTAATACAGACATAAATGACGACGAACATCCTGGTGCAAAAAAAATCTGTGGTTACGGAAATCCAAAGATTCAATTCATCCCATTTTGACACAGCATATGGAACTGAGGAAGATTTGTGCAAGTTTTGTGCACACGATTTAATCGAATTCAACGTTGTACAGGCTTGACTAAAGACTCAAAAAAAACTTCAGGTATTCTATTGTAACTGGCGATGAGACGTGGTGTTTTCAATATGATCCAGAGACCGAGCTTCAAAGCTCTGAATGGATGCATCCAAGCGAAGAAAGTTGGTTTGTTTTTATGATTCGAAAGTCATAGTGCACAAAACGTTTGTACCAACTAGTCAAACTGTCAATGCTGTATATTATCTTGGTGTTATGAATATCGTGAAAACAGTAGCTTGCGTTGTTACATGATAATACACCATCTCGTCGCTTGGCGCTTATCACTGATTTTCTAACAACAAATGGCATTTTAGCCATCAACCATTCATTGTATTCACCGCATTTGGCATCCTGTGATTTCTGTCTATTCTCCAAACCACATTTGCTAATGAAAAGACAGCGTTATGCTGACATCGAAGCCATCAAAAAGGCGTCGACAGCGATCTTGAAGGACACCTCTAAAGATGAACTTAAAAATTCATTCGACATGTTAATTGACCGTGCATAACGTTGTATTGAAGCCGAAAGCCGTAGGAGGAGGAATCACATTTGTTCATCGATTTTAAAGGTCATTGTGTTTATAATGTAACAGTAGCGTTGCAGTGCTGAAAGACAACATCGTCACTTCTAGACAATTTATGCCATTTGTAATAGGAGCTATACACAAATCTGTGTGTCGGAAAAAAATAAATCAACTAAAATTAATCTTGACCAACTGTTGTTTTTTTCTAGATCGGTGGTAAAATCTTAAAATGCTACTCCTGTTTCTTTCAATTTCCCACATGCTTGAAAAAAAGAAAATGCCTTTTCAAAATGTTGAGTTGTCAAAAGAAATGTTTCTAACAAACATCGATTACTTATTTGAGGAATTTTCTAACAAACGTAAGATTATGATAGCAATGCAAGGTTTACAGTTGTCGGATAACACGATCACAAAAAGTACATGCCATTTCTAAAGACATGCACACTCGGTAAAAAGTGACTAGGAAAAATGTGATACTACTTTTTATTTATTTAGTAACTCTTCCTTAAAAAAAGGTCCAGTGAAAATGTTGTTGATGAAATGATGAACAATAGATGAGGAAATCTATGAGATATTTAAACCATATGTAAAATCGATAGGTATGCCTCTACCACCAGTGATGTTTGGCAATAATAGATTTATTTCCTTCGGCAATTTTATATCGTATCTCTGTATTACTCCTCAGGAAGCTTTGCATGCCAGAATGCCATGGGGAGCATGGCATCACATGATATTCTACAATACAAAACTTTAAAATAGTTACAAAAATAGTAAACTTTATTCGCCCACCCCTAGCAACACCGCTCTTTCAAAATCCTACTAGAAAATCCTGAAAATTCCGATCTCATTTTGCATACTGAAGTACATTGGTTCAGTAAATTTGTAAATTTAATTGAGAAAACTAAAAATTATTCTAATACCACAAATCTAAATTTTGTCGAACTAGTGGTTTCTCACTGGTTGGTGGATTTGGGTTTTATCACAGATATAATGGAAAAATCGAATTATTTTAAGCTCGAATCTACGACAAAAAACCAAATATATAGCTAGAATTATAGGGTTTGTGAACACTCGTTTGAAGCGAAACTGGTTTGTGAATATGGCATCTGTAGATGAAGTCACTTGTGTATTCCCCAAATATGAAAAAAAACTGAAATTGAATTGTCATCGTTTGTTATCAACCTTCAATTAGTGCAACAATAGTTTGAAAAGCGATTTCAACAAAATATCATCGAGCTAACCGTTTGCAGAATTTTTCAAATAATGGAACTAGAAATTTTGGACCTTTAGAACGATATTGTCCTAAAATCCAGTGTGTCATATGAGCACTTCTAGAATACAGTTCGCAGAAACAAATTTCTATTCTTGAAAAGATCATACAAGATAAAAACATTTTTTAGTTTTTCGGTTCCAGAACTGGTGTAAATCATTTTCGCCAATTTGTTTTCCACAATTAATACAAAATCGAAGTACAGATCTCGACTTGCAGATACATACTTCACTTCAGGACCTCGCAAATAATTGGTAGATGACAATTCTGAAAGACAGATAAAATGATTGATATTCACAAAGCCATAAATTGAAAAGATATTGTAAATGAGACTATAATACGTCTTCAGAATATGAAGACTAATTTTTCTCTAAAACTATATTTTTTTACTCTTATTTACAATTTCAGACTTATAGAACCTAGAAAAAACAAAAAAGAATTAGAAAACAATTTACCTGGCTATAATAGAAATATAGCTAACTATGCATGGGCTGGTAACATTTAACAGTGATATTATATGTCCAATTTGATTTCAATTCGTGCACTACTTTGTGCTTCATCACAACAAAAAGTGAGTTTTGCGGAATTGGTGTCATCAAAATATTGGTCAAAATAATTTTAGTGGGGTCGTGAATTCATTACAGATGGTTCAAGAACCAAGCAGGAGTTATTCTTGTTGAATACTAAAAAGAAAACAATAACAACAGTTATGTATGGCAAAGCAAATTTCCAGGTTTGCGTTCCATCCTTCTTCATAATAATGCGCGGGTTCAATAAGTAACCAAAGTCGGGCTCCTTCTGTGTAAATGTAATGTGTTTGAACTAGACCACCCAGCATATAGTCCGAATTTGACTCCATTCGATTTCTTTTAATTTAGAAATTCGAAAAGGCACCTCAAAGGGCTAAACGTTTTGTAGGCGATAGCTAAAAATAATTTTTTCTGATATAATAAAGTCGTTGCAGGACAGGGTTATGATATTCAAAAAGATCGACTTTTATTTCGTTTCGAATAAAATAAAATTTTGCTTTTGAATGTTAAGAAAATTTAATTTGCTGTTCAGTTTTATTTCATTATGTATTCATAACTATGTAACAGAATATAAATCTTTCAGCGAATTCTAATCCAAAGTATAACCTACAATTAAACGCGCGTGGGTAATTGATTTTGAGGTTGTGTATGTGTGGTTGGGGTAGAAAATATTAAGTTTATTGATAATATTATGAATAAACATGAATATATTATATTTTAAAGACAAATTTAATTCAAAGCATCAATAAACTACAGCTTGTTGAAAATTTTCAACAGTATAAAGACCCCAGGCATAGGTTTTCGCCGGATCGTGTATAATATTTGAAAGCAACTTAATTCAGTTTCGTAATTGCTTCATTGAAGATTTGTAGGAGGGATGAAAACGTCAAATAAGAAGAGAGCCTTTAACTGGTCACGATTTCATAAAACATAACATTGAGGAAAATTAAAAAAGTTATTAGTTTCAATGCCATAAAGTTTCACCGCTATAATTAGTGCTAAATATTACGTTACCAAGTGTTAATTTGCTTTCTACAATTTTGTATATAACCCTTGTCACCTATATGTAGGCTTTTGTGAGATTCCATATGGGTATTATTTAAGGTTTTCCTAATTTAAACTAACGAGTAATTTAAACTGTTTAACTCAAGATACTCTGAGTTCTATATCATATTAATATTATTACAGTTACTTATATTTTCTACAAAATATTTTTTAATAATTGAATTGGTGATTAATTGTAAATTCTCGTATTCGAACTTGCAACTTATTTATTTTGCTATACGAAACAGGTATTAGAATTATTTATCTGTCCTGATATATATATATATAGCACATGCATACCATATATCAATGATTTGCTGTATATTTGCTGTATGTATTTTCCACGTCATTAGTTTAAATTAGGGTAAAGTCAATTTTAAACAACACATTAACACAATTTTCTTCCAGTGCCTGTTTATTTGTATCTCCGAGATCGTCCAATACATTTGCGATCTTACATCAGCTAGTCTTGTTAAAAGTCTGTTTTAAAGTTTATAGCAATTCTTTTTCATTGCAGTTTTTTTTTACTTTCTCGCGCGCTTTATACTTTATTTTTAGTATTACTTTTACGTTTACATATTGATATAACATATGCATGTATATTATAAGACTGCAATACTTAAACAGTCAGTCACAAAGATATTTGTACACATCGCGAATGTTGAATAATCTGGGCTATTGAAATTGTACCGAGAAATAGTCATCCAAAGATTCTAAATCAGCGCGATTAGAGAACTATTGGAAGTGCAATCAGTTAAAAAAATTCATGGATAAATGCATTGAGAATAGCCGTACAGATGGCATTTGATACTGAAAGGAAAGCACATTAAGAAAAGACAAGGAAAATTTGTAGAAAAAACCGGATATAACGGAAGAGTGTCATTAGCGACACTAATACTTACGTACATATATGCTCTACGTTTTACAATAGGTGACTATTAACGTCACTTAATGAAAGTAAAAAAAGATAAATAAAACCACTTTCCACAATAGTGTTCCTATTCTGTACATGATTTCGACAACTAAGTTGTCATCAGCAATTAATCACAATGTCGCACCCTATATTTGGTGTTTGTGCAGAGTATGATTCTGTGTAAATTTTACCGCGAATCCAGGTACGGCACTGTGATTATCTGCTGATGATGAAAACTTAATTGTCGAAATGCGTGCACGTAATGTAAAAATTATTACGGAAACGGGTGGTATTTACCTTTTTTGTTTAATTCAAGCAACCATAGTCTCCATTAAAATTTACCTACTTAATGAAGGACCTTTACGTGATATTCTTCCGCTATAATCAGTTTTCCTTGTAATTAATTATCTACTGGTGATGACAACTGAGTTGCTGAAATACATATACTGAATACGAACATAGATGTGGAAAGGAGTTTTATTTACCTTTTTTTGATTAATTCAATCAACCAGTCTCTACTAAAATTAACCAATACACATACATATATACTTACATTGTAATATTGAAACTTTTATATAACTTCATTAATTAAATTTTGGGAATATCAATAAAAAGGTTTATTATCAAGGTTGACGTCTTACATCAAAAATCACTTTTATGCTTTATTTTTCATTTAATTTTATACATTTTCCCCTTTCTATACTATATAATACAACGTACTAAGTCAACGTCTAGATAGTTCTTAGTAAACATTATTAAAAATTGTTTTTCTAATCTTTTCTTAAGTGGTTTTGTGTTGTTTAATATTTAGGCGTTTCGAATTTCAATTCATGCACATATTGGCTAGTAAATTTAACGCTCCTAATATTAAATTGGTTATTTGATGTAGTAAATAATTAGCATCTTAAAAAAAGTATCCTAAATTTGGGAGACCAGCAAGATTTTTCCAAAATCAATATTTCGCTTTCGTAAGATAATTTTCAAAACATTTTTCAATATGCAACGGCACACTACATGACGTACACACATTGTTGTCGAGTGTGTTTGTCGAGTCTCTTTTCTTGGAAGTGGAGCATACTCTGCATGCTTTGCAGGGATTTTTTATTTTCTCTTTTCCGATCATTCGAATATTTTGGAGCTTTTAAAGTATATTTGCAATAAATGGAGTGTCCTAATTTAAAAGAATATGTAGTGTTGTTCATGTAGATTATATGATTATTGATCATACTTAATTCTGATTCCTGAATTTTGATTCTAATATGCAACCACATCCAACAGAACAATATTAAATTAAAATTTTTAAATTAAATCTTTAAATTTAAAATATCTTAACAAGGTTGAGAAACCATGATATTAGATACAGCGAATAACTTTGCGAAATCACTTTCCTAATAATTTCCTACTAATATTAAAAAAAACATCAAAATAAATAAGTGCAAACTGATAACCGTTAACTAAGCGAAGTCATATGAACGTGATGGCGGCTGATAACTGCTTAAGTGAAATCATGTAAACGCGATTCCGGCCGTCAAAGTGTTGATAGTCTTTATACTTTTTAATGTTCCATGATATGTATGCCTTTATCTTCTTATTAATTTCTTGTTCAGTTCCGATGTTGAATCTAACAGTAATATAACTCAACTAATTGTGTTGGATTGGTCTCTTTCTGTTTTGTCGATATTTAGTCATGAAAAAATTACAAAAAATATAAACATACTTCAATAATATACGTACTTTTATATTTGTAGGTATTTTGATGGAGCCTGTGGTTGATTCACTTGATCACTGAAGGTTGATGTATAACCCCTTGCGACATTAATTTTCGTATTCTGTATACGTATTTCGACAACTAAGTTATCATCGTCAGCAGATAATTAAAAAGTGTCGCACCTGGAAAACTACGTTGAAAAATATCCGTACGAAAACAAACTCCGTACGCGATCCGTACCGTTGAGAACCAAAATGTACAATGTATATTGGTTTCTATTCGTTTATACAATGTACATTTTGGTTCTCAACGGTACGGATCGCGTACGGAGTTTGCTTTCGTACGGGTATTTTTGCCGTAGTTTTCCAGGTGCGACACTTTTTAATTATCTGCTGATGATGACAACTTAGTTGCCGAAATACGTATACAGAATACAAAAATTAATGTGGCAAGGGGTTATATATCAACCTTCAGTGATCATTTGTAGGTATTGTATAATATGACACGTAAGTATCTTTTATAGTGAAGTGAAAATATATAATTTTAAGCAAAATTTTGTATATATTTACTGTGTTGACAATAATTACTGTTTAAAGGAAAATTTATTAACAAGTTGCTGCTCCATTCTCTACTATTCATCCCGGCATACTTCTAATAAAATGTTTTATGTATGGACTTCTGCGGAAGCTCATTCTAAGCTTGTAGTTCATCATGTAACTGCTGTAAGTTCATTGGAAAGGTAAGAAGCATACCAGCCTTTCGATTTATCATATCCCAGATATATTCTCTGGACGATAGGTCTAGCAACCACGCAGACCAATGAAAAATATTGATGTTTGCCTCTAGCAAACATCAATAACAGCTGCAACATGAGAATGAGCATTGCCTTACTGGAGTGTGGCATTATTTAGGTTGTTTTTGATGATTTTGATCCTGCATTTATCAACCCAATCACAAATACCCCTTTTAAAGGAGCTTTGTCGCCCGAATTTTGTTATATACTAACCAAAACTTTAATACGCAATCTTTTAAAAAATAAATAGTAAATTGCGAATTCATGCAATTAAAATTATCGATTTAGACAATTTAGTCACATTGCTGTAACTTTCGAATGCAATATTAAAATTGTCTAAATTTCATCTGTTACATTAGAAAAGTTGACAGAATTAGATGCTAAATTTTGATGGTTTGATGGAAGATGGTTTTGGTGATCGAGTCTCAGTTCGTATCAAACCATCTTCCTCTATTGTTATAAAGAATATTTTAAAATATACACATACGTATAAAGGTTTTTAGTAATATTTTATAGGAAAATATTGTTTCTAGATAGAGTAAGTTATGTGGGAGCTGAAAAAACTATACGCTGTTATTATGTCAAAGTTTATTGAAATATATGATGTATATTATAAATAATGGGTGTCCCAAAATTAACGCAAGATTTGAATTTGTCGCCATTTGTGCAGTAAAGTGTTGGCAACCCTTAAAAAACAAAAGAATCCGATAGCTGACAGTTTAGGGTTAAATGGAGCGTTACACGATAGAACAACGTGTCTTCATTATTGAACAATATTTCGAAAATAATGAAAGCTTGGCAGCCGCAGTTTGAAAATTTCATACAAAATATGGTCCGAATAGTGTTTCAACTTCGTCAACTATGAAGAGATTAATTGAAAAATTCAGGGAGATTGGATCCATTGGAGACGGAAAAACACACTGATCGTCCAAAAACAAGCCGTTTAAATGTCAATATCGAAGCAGCGCGTGAGAGTGTCAGTGACAATCCAGGAATCTCAATTCGGTGTCGTGGACAAGAATTGCAAATTTCAAGAAGCTCTCTACGGCGTATACTCACTAAAGATCTGTGTCTGTCAAGCTTACAAAATTCAATTAACACAACAACTGAAGCTTAATAACCATGCACAGCGAAGAAAGTTCGTTAAATGGATTATTGAACATCAACAAATGGATGTTGAGTTTTCGAGCAAAATCGTCCTAAGCGATGAAGCACATTTTCACCTTGATGCCTTTGTTAATCGCCAAAATTGCCGCTGTTGGGGTTCTGAGAACCCACATGCGATTGTCGAAAAACAAATGCATCCACAACGTGTCACTGTTTGGTGCGGATTTTGGGCTGGAGGCATAATTGGGCCATACTTTTTTGAAAATGAGGCTGGTCAAACAGTGACTGTTACTTTTGCTCGATATCGCGACATGATAATACAGTTCTTTCTGCCGAAATTGGATAATATTGATGTGGCCAATATGTGGTTTCAACAAGACGCTGCCACATGCCATACAGCCCGTGAAACAATACAATTACTGCATGAGACATTTCCAGGTCGTGTACTCTCTCGTTTCGGTGATCAGAATTAGCCCCCTATATTATGTGATTTAACACCATTAGATTTATGGGTTTATTTGAAATCACAGGTCTATGTCAACAAGCCCACAACCACCCGTGCATTAAAGGAGGAGATTCAACGCTGATCAATGAAGTTCAGACACATTTATGCATAATGGTCATGGAAAATTTCGACAAACGAGTGCGTATGTGCATGCAAAGCCGTCGAGGCCTTTTGCCCGATATGTTATTCCATAAATAACTCTATCCTATGTACTTTATGATTCAATAAAAAAATAACAATCAAAAGACTAAAAACTGTGTTTTCTATTTAATTCAAATCTTGCGTTAATTTTAAGACACCTTTTATAATAAACACTAAATAATCGTACAACACAGAGTGGTATGTAAAAATAATAAATAAAAGTTACCTAAGCCCAATAGGTTAGCAAATGTAAGTAGATTATATCCGAATAGTTTTTGTAAAATTTGGAGCAAATTCTCTGACTATTGTAGCTGCAATATTACAACTTGCATAAATACGTGCAAAATATATTTGTTTTCTTATAGCTACAGACCGGAACAATTGAGTTAGTGTGTTAGTGGTTATACAGCAGCGAACACAAATGTAAATGCAATGAGAATACGCACGCTATAAAATAATGAATAATATGTAAGTAATAAGAATATTGTTCGCACATAAATAAAAATAATATTTATTCATATATGTACACATACATACATGAAAAGTCAAATATTATGTAAACCTTTATACACTTTCATACCCACGCTCCTGAAAAAAAATCTGTGATATTTTTTATCTTTTGCATGCCTGTTCATATTTACATTTCCTCATCCGATTAAGCTCCATCCGGATTTTGTGAGAGTGAATCTACATTCACCGCTCTAATGAAATACTAAATAAAATCGAGCAAAGAATTATTCTAATTGTAATATTTTGCGACTTGCGAAAAGCTTTTGATTGCGTACAACATAAAACACTAATTGAAAAATTAAATATGTATGGTATAGAGGTAATGTTAATAGATGATTTGCCTAATTCCTAATTAATAGAACACAATTTGTATAAATTAAATTTAAGTACGCATGTATACAGTTAAAAGATTAAATCTCAATATTATTCTTATTGTATATTAATAATATTGTCTAACTTTTGTCATATGTACATAACTATGTATGCTGATGATATTTTCCTTGCCTAAGACTCAAATATTGACGGGAAAGTCTTACAAATAGCATATTACAGATTCTGTTAATGTGGTTCTCCAGTAATAAATTAAGTTAAAATTTAGAAAAAAACTAAATATATATTATTTTCATATGAGATAGAGGCATGTTGAAGACTTAAATATGTAAATAAATACTACCACTTGAGAGCTTGAAAATCTATACGACTTTTTGATGTACATCTCGAAACCAATTTAATATGGAAGGGACATTGTGACGGCTTTACGCGTGTCTTCTCAAACAAAGCATTTCTATTTCGTCGATTGAGAGTCCAGCTGTCATTACCAACACTAAAACCAGTTGAATTTGATGGAGCCTGTAGTTGATTAACTTAATCACTAAGGTTGATATATAACCCCTTTCCACATAAACTTTTGTAATTCTGTACGAAAACAAACTCCGTACGCGATCTACACCGCTAAGAACCAAGATGTACACCAGTTGAGTGTACACTGGTGTACATCTTGGTTCTTAGCGGTGTAGATCGCGTACGGAGTTTGTTTTCGTACAGGTGTTTTTCGCCGTGTTTTACCAGGTGCGACACTTTGCAATTGTCTGCTGATGATGACAACTTAGTTGTCGAAATGCGTATACAGAATTACAAAAGTTTATGTGGAAAGGGGTTATATATCAACCTTAGTGATTAATTAAAATCAGTGTACTTATGCAGAAATACATTCTCGTTTACATTATGATGTAGTATTACGGGGTGCCTTTCAGACAATGTATCAGGTGATGTAACATAATAAATGATATTACGATCTATAAATGTAGGTTAATTTACAGACTCATGTAAACCTATTTTTAAAGAAGTAAATCTAGAGATAATTACCCATATTTATTGAATAAGAAAAGTCTTAAGCTAAGCAAAACTGCACGAGGATTGCTCCCGAAGGGAGTGATCTACGCAGACCAGAAATACTCTTCGAATAACGAGTGCCAATTCAGATAATCAAATTAAACATTTATAACTGGTTGCCTCAGTAAATAAAGCCGTGTAAAATATAGGGGATAGTTTTTATAAACCTGACTTTTCACACAACCCCAAAGAAAATAGTCTAACGGTGTCAAATCACATAATCTTGGTGGCCAATTAACATCACCGTTTCTTGAGATTACACGTCCAGGAAATTTTTCGCTCAATAAATCAATTGATTCGCAAAGCGCCATCCTATTGAAACCACATATCATCCTCTAGGTCAATATTCATTAATTCGGGCCACAAAAATTCGGTTACCATCCGACGATATCGATCACCATTGACAGTTACATCTTCAACAGCAGCATTTTCAAAGAAGTAAAGTCCAATTACACCACCTGACCATAATACACACCAAGCAGTAACTCGTTTAGGATGCATAGGTTTCTCATGAATAATTCGTGGATTTTCCTCACCCCAAATACGGCAATTTTGTTTACTAACATAGCCACCAAGTTCAAAATGTGCCTCATCGTAAAACATTATTTTTTGAGAAAAATCAGCTGGTTGTTCATTGATGAAATTGACAAATGAACGACGTTTTAAATGATCTAATGGCTTCAGTTCCTGTGTTATTTGAACCTTATATGCCTTCAGAGCTAAATCCTTGTGTAAAATACGCCATGTTGTTGATCCACTAAGTCCAAGTTGTTGTGAACGTCGTCTAATGGACATTTCAGGATCTTCACCAACACTTTCACGAACCAAACCAATATTTTCTTGTGAACGACCACTACGACTGTAACTTTCACTTTTCTGATCTTCCACGGAACCGGTCTATTGAAATTTTTTAATAATTTGACCAACAGTGCTTTCAGATGGACGATTATGTAAACCATAAAATTCACGTAATTTTCTAAAAACTCTTTTCACAGAACGCTGATTTTCATAAAATAATTTAACAATTTGAACGCGTTATTGTACCGTATACGAAGCCATTTTTATAAATGTCACACATCACACTTTTTAAACGCCCACATACCTAGACAAATTCAATGCGCCATCTATATTTTTTATTTATTCTTAAAAAAACCGCGCAATTTGAAACAGCCTTTATATAACAACTTTAAAAATTTCGCTAATAATATGCTTAATTCCGTTGAGTACTTTTGGAATACCAATTAAAATTAAATAAAGCATTGTTATTATTATCATTATTATTATAATTATTATATTAACAGTTTTCTAACAGCAAGTTCAAATGCCGCTCTCTTTATGAACTTAAGCAAAAGTTTAAACTATTCCGCTATTTAACTTTATAGTGCCAGTCTCTGCTGATAGCTTTTCTGATAAAAACTATTTCATAGAATTAAATAAATGATTCCACAGAATTTCAATGTGTTTGCATAAAAATGCAATGTTATTCATAAAATTTGTTCTCCTAAAAATGTGTATTTCAGAATCTTACAATAAAACAGGAAAGCTTAAGATTTATGTCGTTTGGGCATAGAAATACCGAAATTGCCTCACATAAGGTGATTCATTTGTCTCTGTCATGTTTTACGAAAGAACTCCATACCATTGTTACATCAGTAACGTTATTACTTTAAAAGTGCTTAAACGAAATTATTTTTAAACACGTTTTCGTTGATTCCGTCTTCCTTATCCATTCCTTCTTCTGAAAAATGCGAACTGAAATTAAAGTCGTTATCGATATTCAAGGAAATTTTATAACTAGTTAAATAAATAGAAATACAAAATACTTTTTAACTGGTAACGGTAAAGGTATTTCAGTTTACTTACCACCAGGCTCAAGTTATTTTTCACGCGAAGAGAAACTGTGTACTAAACATTTTCATATCAAATATAGAAAATTAAATATTTATTAATATATAAAAATTTATTGATATATGTATATTCAACGTAGTAGGATAACAAGATGATTAAGTTTTGTATTCTTTCGAAATACTGCCTAATATATACCTATGGTTGTTGTGTGCAAGTATCGCAATAAAATCTAATTTCCCGTCCTCTGCTTGGAACTTTTGGGTGCGAGTACAGTAAGACTAAGAAAAATTACATAAGTTTTTCTTAGTTCCACTGCAAATGATGTGGTTTTCTAATTAGTCGCTTCCAGTATTCTCTTTATTCAGCATTAATGCGCCCTTTTTTCACCATACGAAAGTCAGTTGCTAACTGTTCAATTAATTTTTGTATATATATGTAATGTAAAACTGTCTTTTTTGTTCTTTTTTGAAAGGATTTATATATAATGTAGAAATTAGTGGTACATATTTCAAGGCCCCAGAAGATTTTTATCAATAGAAATACCATTCAAATTCGTTGTTACTACTGCTAATATACAGTACCTAGCAATAGAATTAGAGCCACCTTCTGATTTTGGTATTTTTCAAATTTATTTGCAATAAACCAAAAACAGGGGCATATTACTAATACAAAATGTTTATTTATGCTTTATAGAAGATATTACATTAACATTTTGATAATACTTTTTCGGTTTTAATGACAGCACTAATTCTATCTAGCATATTAGAAATACAAGATTTTACCACTTCTTGCAGTTTTGCGTTCTCTTGCCAATGTCTGTGAATATTATCTTTTAGGGAGATGAGTAAGTAAATTTTTTAGCATGCTCAAGGCAAAAGAGATATGTATGTTAGCTCTTGAAACAGATTTTTTTTATCGATTTCACTGATGCTCCATTCTGCAACTCGATGTATACTGAGAAACTTTTTGTATTATTACAAAGGATACTGGGAATCTTGCAATATGACGCAACAATGAATCCTGGGAAGCTGCTTGTTGCTGCATGTTGAGACATTTCATACGTGCATGGTAGCCGCCACGCCATGTCGATGAGCTCAGTTATTCTTTAACAGTGAGACTTGAAAGTGCTTGCGATGGCATCGTGGTCACGAAATGAGATAAGGGCAGTTTTGCGTTATAATTTCATGCGTGGTTTAAACATAGACCAGTGCTTCAAAAAAAAAGCTCTTGCACTAGGTGAGTGCAGATGACACGACATGTGACTTGATGCCGGGAGATGCTAAAAAAGTTTAATAAGTGACAATTTCGGTATGTGAACAACATCGTAACAGGTGACTTGGCTGTACTATTACGATGTGCTGACCAAAACTCAAAACAAAATTTGAGTCTTTGATGATGAGGACACACCTGTAGTTGTCAGAAGATCCCGATCTGTAAAGAAGAAAATGATACCTGTATTTTTCAAATCGAGTGGAATTGTGGAACGCGTCGTTTTGGACACACAGAAGATAGTTACAGCTAAGTGGTATACTAAATAGCGCCTGCCTAAAATCATTGGATCTATGAAGAACCTGTGGCCAAAGTCAAAAACGGACACCGGGTTGATCTATCACGATAATGCTCCAGCTCACCGAATATTTGACCACGACAGGATTGAAACTTCTCGAGCATCCTCCCTACAGTCCAGATCTTGGTCCCTGCGACTTTGCACTGTTCTCGATTGTGAAAATAAAGCTAAAAGGGAGACGGTTTTCCAGTGATGAGGACCTTCTGCGAGCTTGGGGCAACGAGTGTGCTATACTCCCTAGTGAAACTTGGCAGAACTGGTTTAAAGATTGGTTTCGAAGGATGGAGAGGTGTGTTGAGTGTAGAGGAAATTACTTTGAAAAAATTAAATAAACAAAGCTGTATTGCAAAACTTTCTTAGTACCCTTTGTATGATTGACGCCGTCGTGTTTCTGTAACCCGATCTCTTAAATAAGACTGTAGTAATATCTTACATGTTACGCTTTAAATCTATGCTTTATATCTTGTTATCGAAACTATTCGTAGATGCTATCCAGACATAGATGCATTAATTGCAAGTACAAAGTGTTGCCCAAGTTTTCCAAACGTACTGGAGAATTTGATAGACTGACTGCATTTCCTGAACCAATACATCCGATTCTTACACTACTACTACCATAAATACTCCGAGGATATAAATGAGGTGGTTTTAAAATTCGATCCGAACGAAGTTGCAGCTACCAAGAAAAGCCAAATAAAATTTCAAAATAGTCAAGACTTTCAAATTATTTATTTACAAACTATTCACAACAATTACTTTTGACTTGTAAAGCTAATAGAGAACTTAGAAAATCCTTCATTATCTTTAATAGTGAATGCTGTGCATACACAGTTTTCCACTGTGGAAAATGAAAAAAAAATATTGTTTTAGGAAAGTTTGAAAGTGTTTTAGACCAAAATTCGGATTTTGTCATATTAACACAAATTCGTCTCTCTGCTTCAATATGTCTGTTAAGTAGTTTTAAAAAGATTATTTTAATTTTGCAACTATTATATCATTAGATGCAGAACGGTCGTTTTATGCATATAAGAACATTTTTTCCACGGTGTATTCGGTTTGCTGAAACAACTGTGGAAACATACCCTATTAAATAAACAAAGCTGTAATTTTTAGGTCGAAATACATATCTGTTTGGAAGAAAACCTCTATTTAATTTCACCCGCGCTACTAATGTCTTTCAGTTTTCCCATTCCGAATAAATTACAACGCCTACTAAATTCACCCAAAAAAATGAACGAACTAGAAAATTCACAATTTATTTTATCATAACACTTCTTAACACAACACGTACAAATTGCTACTAAAATTGGGTTTTATTCGTAATGTTTTCGCATACTTCATTATCTATGTTTAAAAAGGTACCTGACTCAAAGTGATAATAACCACTAGAAATAGATCATCTTTGAACAACAAAGTCTATTTAGAATCGACAATTTGAAACATATTTAAATACGGGTAATTCATTTGGAGGTGCTCCTTTCAAAAATAAAAAAAATTAAAACTTCAATATTATCGGGTATTCTTTATCATACAAAAGAAATATTCTTGACATTTATTTTTTCTAAATTATTTTCTTCAAATATTGGCCGTAACTGTGCCCAACACGATCCATTCTGAAGTTCTAATTTTCGATGAGGCGTTCGAGCATTTCAAGTGGTATTTAGCAAATAGCGCGAGTAATGTTGGCTTCCAATTGCTTAATCGTAGCTGGCTTATCCATGTAGACTTTGGACTTTAAGTAGCCCCAAAGAGAAAGTCTAAAGGTGTGATATCACATGACCTAGGCGGCCATTGCACAGGTCCATTATGTGAAATTAAATGTTCACAAAATTGTTCTCGCAATAATGTTTTCATAGGCTGTGTAGAAAGTAGCGCCGTCTTGTTGGAACCAAATGCCATCTAGACCACGAACTTCAATTTCTGACAGCAAACAGTCCGTCATCGTGGGCCGATAACGATCGCCATTTACAGTTACGCTTCGGCCGTCTTCATTTTTTAAGAAATATGGACCGATATTTCCACTTGCCCATAAACCACACCAAACCGTGGTTTTGTCTGGATGTATTAGCAGGTTTTAAACCACTTCGAGTTGCTCTTCACTTCAAATACGGCAAGTGAGCTTATTGACGTAGTTATTATACCAGAAATGGGCCTCATCGCTGAACAAATTTTTGGCCAGAACAGTGAACCTCCGTCAAGCTTTCAAGAGTCCAAAGACTGAAACGGTGACGATTCGAAAGGTCGGTCGAATTTTGTATGCTTCTAAACCAATATTCTTACGTAAAATACGCCAAGTGGTGAGATACGGCAAGCCAAGCTGTTGAAATCTATGTCGAATCAATTCTTCATGGTCATCGCGTACACTCTCTGCTACCATCGCAATAGTTTTTTCACTACATGCTAGATGAATATGAATATAAAACTTTTCAATGGTACAGCAAATTGTGCGTTCGGTAGACCGATTACGTACCATAAATTGCTCTAAACGCACGAAACACATTTCTCGTGGAACGCTGATTTTCGTAATACAATTGAATAATTGTTAGACGCTGTGCCGCGCTAAGTCTGTCCATAATAAAATATCACGCAATACTTAAGTAAAATAACGTGAAAATTTGACACGTCTAACGCTTTTTCTATTAAAATATCGCTATTGAAAAAAGTACATCATAATGATTCATTACAAACGGCTTGTACTACAAATTTCTTGATAGGTAAAGGTGAGTCTAATCCAATTGACAAGTATTGTAATTAATTATTCTTCCACAGTTTCCAGACATATTTTACAGTTTTATTAACAAGCGAAAGTATAACAATGTCAACTATATAAAATAATTCCAGATTCGAGCATGTTTTTTTCAAAATCAAAACAAGACGGAAAAAGTAACATGCGGAAACAAATTCACAAAAGTGACCTGGTACAATAAACGCGTTTATTGTAAACAAGACAGTAATATGAGTGATAAAAATATATGAATAAATATTAACATCATGCAGTGTTTGCCTACCAATACTATTTCGAACAGCTGTGCAAGTATAGCTTTTACTTTTTCGAAACATGTCGAGCAGTAAGTAAAATACATTTTGTAAAGGTAATAACTATTCCGCTGCCCTGTAAATGTTTTTTTATGATCTTCAAGATCAAAGTCCATCTTTACAATTAAAAAAAAAAACACTAAGATAAAGTCAAATATATACAAAAATAAGAAAATATACACTTAAGTTTAACATTTAATCCATTCAAATAGCTTTCTGCACAAGACTCGGTCATCGCAACAGAAAAAGAACAAACAATAAAACAGCGAGCAAATGCTGTATAACAAAGCTGTATAAATATACAGCTTTGTCCATTCTCTAATGTGATGTCGGGAATCTTAAGATTCTTGTAATATCAAAATAACATTATTTAAATAAGAAATTTTGCACTCAGAACTTAGCAGGTGATTCCACTAAATTCAGTTTTGTATACATACTTCACACCTGAGTTCAATAAATTCAGTTTATATTTATGGAAAAATATCCCTTGTAGTTTGTACCGAGTACTTTGTACACGAGAGTGGGTTATCAATTTTTCTCATTTATTTTTTAGCTAATATCTTTTAGCTTCGTTAATTATAAATACACACACTACTAACCCCGTTCAGAATTTAAGATTTAATCAGTTGATCCACTTTTTTATTTTGCTTAATCCCAGCATTACTTTTAAACCAAATAAATCTAATGTCTATCTATTTGGAAATAAATCTATGCGTAAATAAATATTGGATTGTCGGAAAAGTCATGACGCATTCATTTTGGAAAAAAATTGTGTATTTGAAATTTTATTAAAAAGTAAAAATGGAAGACCAAAGTATGCATTTTTGTCATATTTTACTCTTTTACTTTGGCAAAAGGAAGAACTCGTGAAAAATTGTGTGAAGTATACGGTGACAGTGCTCTGCAAGAACGCCAATGCTAAAAATGGTTCACTGCTTTCAAGGAACGAAACAATTAACTCAAGAGTATTGTCATGAATTAGATAAAAACTCATCACCCAGAAACGTTCGGAGTGATAATTATAGCGCAGTGGCATTTCATCACAACGCAAGACAACACACAAGTTTGATCATCCATCAAAACTTATTGAATCTTATACTCACCGGACCCTGCGCCTTGAAGTATACACTTGTTTCATTCTTTTCAAAACACCTCGGCTCAGATGAAGCTGTGAATCAGCGTCTTGTAAAATTTTTCTACGATAAACCTAGGCACCTCTATGAACAAGGAATTATGCAACTCACACACCGAAAGATGATAAAAGGTTATTGAAAAAATGGGCAATATATAATGATTGATCATTTCTTATAATAATTGATCTATGTAAAACAGAAAAATTACATCATGGCTTTTCTGACAACCCTATGATTTATGGAAAGTTAAGACAATTTAGCGGTACTGCAATTTTTGTCAAATTTAAGAATGTAAATCATTATCCACTTTTCTTATACAATAATATGTTAAGCAAATCAATTATATTAAAGTTATTTTGATGAAATTGACCGGCGAATATTTTTTCATTACGGACCTAAATTGAATGTCCTTGATGTAATTGTGCGTGTATGAATATGTATGTATATATGTATGTATCAATATTCGTGACTCTGGACACCCACTCAAAAATCAATTCTTTGACTCGCGTTCACTTACAATTAGTTACACATGCAACAAGTTTTACGCCTCAATAAGTTGTTTTTGCTAGAAAAATAGGCGTAGATTTCAAATATTAATTTGTCTACACACATATTCGAAGTGTAAATCGCAAGTTTTAATTAATTAACATAATAGCTTGCAAGAAATTTCGATTATCACTGAACTGAAGTACCTGAATCGAAGAAACACAACGAAATTTTTCAGGTAAAAGAGTACTTTATTTTATTTACTTTGATTCATGAAAAATTAGATTTACTTAGAATTATTTTTAATAGGAATAGATGCCATGTATAATCTTAACATTAAAGACCATCCACCTGAATCAATCACAGCGCATCCTTTGGTTAAAGGTTTCGCACATACACAGTTTGTCACAAAGAAAACCAAGCTCTTTTAAAATAAAAACAAAAGCTAACTATTTTAGTAAAATTCATGTAATTTATTCAAAGTAGTCGCCTTCGACTTCAAT
This sequence comes from Dermolepida albohirtum, assembly GCA_031893035.1. NCBI lineage: Eukaryota > Metazoa > Arthropoda > Insecta > Coleoptera > Scarabaeidae > Dermolepida > Dermolepida albohirtum. The sequence goes on from JAVIWB010005956.1 coordinate 709,404, forward strand.
ACAACGTTTTGCATGGTCAATTAACACATTGAATAAATTTTTAAGTTCGTCTTTAGAGATGTCCTTCGAGATCGCTGTCAACGCCTTTTAAATGGCTTCGACATCGGCATAACGGTGTCCTTTCATTGGGAAATGTAGTTTGCTGAATAGATAGAAATCACTGGGGCCAAATTCGGTGAATATAGTGTACGATTGATGGTTAAAATGCCATTTATAGTTAGCGTCGAGCGATGAGATGGTGCATTATCATGTATCAAACGCCAGTTACCATTTTCACTATATTGAGGACACACGACGAATACGCGCCAAAAAACGCTTAATAGCACCAAGATAATAATACAGCATAGCTGTGACTAGTTGGTACAAACTCTTTGTGCACTATGACTTTCGAATCATAAAAACAAACCAGCATTGTCTTCACTTTTGACTTCTCCAAACAGCATTTTTTGCGGTCTTTCTTCGCTTGGATGCATCCATTCAGAGCTTTGACGCTTGGTCTCTGGATCATATTGAAAACATGACGCCTCATCACCAGTTACAATAGAATACCTGAAGTTTTCGTCCTTTTTTGAGTTTTTAATCAAGCCTGTACAATGTTGAATTCAATTAGCTTGTGTGGTATAAACCTTGCACAAATCTTTCACAGTTCCAAGTGCTGTGTCAAAATGCGATGAATTGAATGTTTGGAAATATTTAATTCCGTTCCACGTATCGCAATGGGGATTTCGGCGCATTTCTGATAAATTCACGGACAGTTCGATGTTACTTTCCATAACCACAGACTTTTTTGCACCAGGATGTTCGTCTTTAAATCATTTATACCACTCATACACACTCGTACGTGATAAACACGCATACTATACACTTGTTTCATCAAATTAAACTTTTCGGTAAACGATTTACCGAGTTAAAAACAGAACTTGATATTTGCTCTTTGTTCAAAATTCATTTTTCGACCAATGCCAAATACACACTTTATGCGCAATTTCTCTGCTTCTAATGATGCAAATGTCATGATATTTTGACAAAACATCGGAGAAAGATCTGCTTTACCGACGCATATTTTTTTAATAGATGGTCCCACTAAGAATTTCTATTTTAAAAAAGTTCAATTTTCTCTGCGACATACTTTGTATGTACATCTATAACCGAAAACTTAACACGTGCACAAATTTCTTATAAATAAACTACATAAACGTCGCTTTCTATTTAATTTCTCTGCGTCAGACTATATACATATAAATAGATGAATAGTTTTCAAAATCTAGTTCGATTGTAAGAAGAAACTATTTTATAACCACTTATAAAACGGAATAAGACGGTAAAATCTAATATCTGAAATGCATATGTTTAAGCATGTAGCAGTATGAAGAAAGCTAGAGCGTCAAAACTAACATTAAAGAAAATGTTACCTTAATTTCTCATATAGATTAAAATACAAAAATTAATATCTATGAAACGACAGCCCATAAAAAAAATTCGAAAACAATTGTTCGGCTTATAAAAACAAAAAATAAAAATACCAAAAGTTGTTTTTCAATCCAATTAGGTATTATGGGAAATTTTGTAAAAAATTGAAGATAATCGAACTCATCAAAAGAAATTTCAGAAATAAGATTAACGTATTAATACCTGATAATATAATTCCAAGGATACAGATTCAACCACCTACAGAAACAACTAAATATAGACATGCAAAAAGTATAACAGAAATAAGGATAAATGACATCCAGAAATAGTTATAATGAAAGTAAAATACCTCAAAAAAGAAAAATTGATTCTGGCCCATAGAATAACGTCAATATTATTAAATGCTTATATTTTTTGCTTTAATATGTAGACATTAAATTCGAAATTGTATTATTAAACACAATGAATTTTATATAATGCATTATTAAATTATATAAAACCGTAAATTTACCCTCTAGTAATACAGTTTCCACATATTTTTGCTTTTGTTGCCGTAAAAGTTTGTCCCTAAGGGTTGTTATATACATACTAACTTGGATAATTAGTTTAGAAAATGCTATTACCGAGAAAACAAAACAGGTAGTTTCAATATCGTTAAGTAGAAAATTATGCCGTTTCAAATAATGAAACTATATTAAAAGAGCGCAGAGTTTTGTACTAAGTACAAGTCGTTTGTGCTTATGTTTATATAAATATTTTGTTCAGAAATTCGTTACTTATACATACTCAGATTATATTTAAAGCTTCTTTTTTGGGAGGGCACTTAAATTAGATACGAACAAAATAAGAGCGAGCACTAGAATTCGCTCTCTTGTTTTTATCTCTTTGAGACGTTTGGTTTAAAAAAGAAATGGGTCTGGCAAAGATGAAAGGATAAATACGAAGTCTGGCTATTAAATAACGAGACTGACGCTGTAAAACATTTTATTTTGATTTCATACATATTTACTTATTAACACCTTCAATATACACCCCCCTCTATCTCTACAACGCTCCAAGCCAATCTTCCATTGTTCGAAACAGTGCTGGAAGTCGTCTTCTGTCAGCTCCTTCAGGACGCGTGCCGCTTTCGCTTTCACAGCTTCAACGGACTCAAATTTTGTTCCCTTTAATTCAGATTTCACCTTAGGAAACATAGAAGTCGCACAGCGCAAGATCCGGCGAATAAGCCGGATGGTCTAACACTGGGATGCTGTACTTGGCTAGAAACCTCTTGACTGACAATGCGGAATGAGCCGGTGGAGAACCCATGACTTGTCCTTCCACAATTCGGGTCAATTTTTCCTTATTCTTTCACAGAGTTGAGCAAGAACGTGAAGGTAGTAGTGTTGATTAATAGTTTGACCTTCAGGAACCCAGTGAAGGTACACAATCCCCTGAATATAGAAAAAAACATTCATCATTGCTTTGAATTTGGATTTACTCATTCGAGCTTTTTTGGCTCTCTGTGAAGATGGGCTCTTCCAGTGCATGGATTGGCGATTCGTTTCAGGATCATAAGCAAAAAACCACAATTCGTCACATGTTATTATCCTTTCCAATAAGTCATTTTCAATGGTATTCAAAGTGTCAGTACAAACATTTTTGCGAGTTTCTTGTTCTTCAAACGTGAGAATTTTAAGCACCATTTTGGCACACACTTTTTGCATGTTAAAATTGTTATGTAAAATTTGCAGTACAAATTCTTTATCAATTCCTACAGTTTCAGTAATCACACGAATACTTAACCGACGGTCAGATCGAACCAGATTACCGGGTTTTTCTATATTGTCATCCGTCTTTGACGTGGAAGGGCGACCTGGGCGTGAATCATCTTCAACGTCTTCTCGGCCATCTTTAAAACTCTTAAACCACCCAAAAACACGTGCGCGCGATAAGCATTTATTGCCATACACTTCTTTCAATAAATTATAAGTTTCAGTAGCGGTTTTTCCAAGTTTCATGTGAAATTTCACAACAATTCGTTGTTCTATTGTTACACTTAACATTTTTCCGGCGAAACAAAAAACAACTCTAATGCGAACGAAGCCTACGGCTAACTGATTTGATTAGAGGCGAGAGGCACTGGCGTTTGGCGCATGCGCACTTCTTCTGAACTAGCGTCGGTCTCGTTATTTAATAGCCACACCGGGTATTGTATTCCCAATTTGCGATCGTTAATAAAATTTTGAAAACATTGTGAATCTATTCAGTATAGCAAAATAAATGATGTAAAAATTATCATCGATATTGCCAAAGTATTGTATTTACTGCTTCTTTATTAGTAAGGTATTTTAAATGTTGCAAAATGACGTTATGATGTTAGAAAAAAGAAACGGGGCTTAATTTTTTTCTGGTCAGTACAAAGCTTTGTATATGAATTCAGTCACTGGGGCGTTGGATTATGTAGAACGCATATTAAAAAATATCCACTCAGACATTAATAAACTGTCCTCAAGCTGTGACAGGAATTTACAGGAAGAAAACTAGTTTCATTAAAAAATCTTATCAAATTGAAGAATGAAGAAATAGTGTTATAGAGAATATATGATTATAGCAAAGAAAGTATAAGCACATACACATTTTTATACGAATGTCAGTGGCGTGCGGAATCGCATTGCAGAACAGACTTTTCGTAAAGCAATTGTAATATGTTTAAATTAAATATTAAAATTTAGTTCTATGATCTAGGCTGCTTATAATCATTTGTTACATTTGACACTGTTGTTTTTTGCTCAAGTTTATTGAATTAATTAGATATATACATATATTATACGTACATTAGGTATAAATTTATTGAAAGTTATGGTTAATTTCTTTTGTAGTTTACGAGACTGCCAGCACTCTTTATGTTTTTTATTGTATATTTGAAACTTCCACTTACATTTTGTCATGTGGAGAACAAAATAAAATAGTTACAATCCGCGTTTTCAACAAAAAGTGTTTGCTAGTTTAACTCCAATAAAACGTATTTATGAACTTAATATTTTCTTAATATGGATACTTTCACTACCTACTTTTAAATTCAACTCTGGACAAATTTTTTATTTAGTTTTTCATCACACAATATATATTTATTGTGCCTTTGCTTTTAAATGAAAAAAGAAAAAAATTGTTTATCCGAACTGGAAATGATGAAATTTTACGTGTAAAAAGTGAGTACTTTCATTTTTATTTATGAAATCATTTTCCATTAATATCTTTCAAATGAAATTTAAAATTAATAAACGCATTTATTCATTTGTCGCTTTTAAGAACTGCGCCAATGATAAACAAATTTAGTAGTACTATACCTTGTCTTAGAATAAGGAGTGATTCAAAAATCCCGGTAAAACGCGGAACCCAGCTTAAAAATGTAACTTACCATAACAATGAGACATAAACAGTTGTGAATGTAGTAATTTGTCAACAATATTAATCATTTTCCTTATTACATAAAAATAAATGAACAAAAATTCATTTTAATGTAAGTATGATTGTACAAACGTTATTTTTTGGATGAACGATCTACAAAATTAAGATTAAATATTAAAATAAATATTTCATGAAATTTTCTTTTCAATGGAAATTTATGACTTTATATGATAAATATATATATACATATTTGTAAGTCATAAATTATTAATGTTCATATCAATTTTTTTGTGAAATTCAAGGTATAATGTAAACTGTTGTTAAAATTTATTATAAAACGCTATTAAAAATATTAAAAGATTATAAATATAGAAGCATTAGCAGTACAACTTATCGGATTCACTTGTGCTTGACAATAAATTACTTTCACTGGCACTGTTTCCAACACAAATAATAAATGGTTCCACAATATCATCCATTAGCCCATCTAAGCCTCACATTCTTTTTTCTACTTTAATCACATGGTTGTTACAATTCTTCTAATTATCCATTGTAACATTTATAATTGCTTGCATCAAAAGTTCGCGTACATGTGAAATTTTGAATATAATATTTTTTGAAGCAACTTCACTTTTTATTTGTGCCCAAATCATTTCAATTGGATTGAGCTCTCAATGATACGGTGGTAACCTCAATACAGTTTTATTTGCAACAGCTGCCATTTGACCTGTTGCATATATACTATCGTGGCCATATGTATTAGACACTCTTGGCAAAACCAGATGTTATTATAACCGATATATTTCTGAGAAATGGGGCAGGTAGTAAATGTAGATAAGACCAAAATAACAATATTTTTATGATTCAATATTAGTCTTCGTTGAGGGATAGTGGTGTAATTATAAGAATGGCCTGTTTTTATATTTATTTATTGCACAAGTGGCTGCAGTAGGGAGCGGTTATAGAGTAAAAGAAATAGATATTTTGTGTGATTTTTTTCCCCTTATTCTGATATTATAGAATGTCAAATAATGCCTAACACGCGCGAATTAGCAGAAGCGGAACGTGGTCAGGTAATTCTGCTTACAACGCAAGGAATGTCGCTCTTCGCAATCGCTAAAAAAATGAAAAGTTCGAAGTGCGCCATCCGAACTACGGTCAAACGTCATAAGAAACCGGCTCATACAAGAATAGAGCGGTTGAAAACGCCAGGCAACGGCAAGGGATGATCGAGCCTTAGAAAAAAAAATTGCCTGAGAAATCACAAGAGAACTTCACAACAGCCTGCAGGTGACATATTACAAGGGTGTAATGTCACTATTTCTGCTCGTACCGTAAGGAGATGTCTTACAGAATTAAGCCTGAGCAGCTGTAAGCTTCCACACAAACCGTACCTCTCCCAGGAGCATAAAAAGAAGCGCTTAGCATGGGCGAAAAGATACGAGCTCTTGACAGTGGATGATTGGATCAAGGTGGTGTGGTCCGACGAATCCAACATACATATACGTTATGCATAATGGTGATGTTTGTATTAGCGATATTGATATTAAAGACGACGTACTTTAATGCAACAGAAATCAACTGAAACAGTAAAGTAATTTTGGCGTTTTTAAATACAAGTTTTCGGCCAATCTGTTGCAAAGTACGTACGACGCAGGGAAACGGAAACTAACATCCCGATTGTCTTGTATCAATGACGAAATTTGGTGAAGGCAGTGTGATGATATAGAGATCCATGTTCGCCTCAGACGTTGGAGGTGTTTGTGTGCGACGGCATCATGAATAGTCGGCGATACCTTAGCATGTTGGAGGAAGTTCTAGAACCGTTTGCATTAAAATAATTTAATGAAGACGATTCAGAATACTACTTTCAACAGGACAACGCACCCTGCCACAAATAACGCGAAGTGATGCGTTGGGTCGCTGAAAATAACGTGCGCGTATTAGAGTGGCCTGCACAATCTCCGGACCTGTCACCCATTGAACATTTATGAAAAGTATTGAAGGAAAGGGTGTCCAGGTACAAATGTGGATCTAAAATAAAATTAAAAGACAGAATTTTGGAAGAATGGGAGAAGCATGGCACGCAGGATCCGTGCTGTAATACAGGCAGATGATGGATCCACAAAATATTGAAAGTATTAATAAATTATCGTTAAAAGCTTTTTTATATGTGTAGTATTTATTTATTTGCAATACTTTTCCAAAAACCCCGAAAAACGCCGAGTGTCTAATACATATGGCCACAATAATATTTTATTGTTCCTTAGGAAGACGTACTAAATGCAATAATTTCAACACGTAACATTTCTGCATTATACTTGGAACGTAACCAGTCTTGGATTGCAGCTTTCCTCCATAAAAAAGTTGGAAGACTTTCCACTCTGCGTGAATGATATTATGCATTGTCCATTATGATAACATCATTATCTAGCAACCTAGGCAATATTTGTTCATACCATTCCTCAAAAATAATACCATTCATTTCATTATGGTAATTAGCTATTTTTCTACCTTCAAAAAGCAACGGTCCATCCTCCACAAATCTGAATTCAGATCCTATGTGGAGTACTATTAATCGCCGGCCTTTACCACTAGGGCTTTTTAATCCTGTTGACAATCCTTCAACGTCGTGCACTTGCTATACTTGCATCAATCCAATCTTTTTCCTTTGTGTGTCCCTCATTTAACCATGTTTCCTCTAGGTAAAATATTGCCTGATACGTTGCCTCATCTCTGTAATGTTTTATTGTTGTCAGATATTTTCTTTTCCACCTGATAACTTCATCCTTTTCTATTAGCATATTCTTCTTGTTATGCTTTACGTATCTGAAATATAAATTAAATATGATTATGTTATAACATGAACAATTTTTCAGCAACACTTACTTGAAATTAATGAGTTTCAAGAATCTGTGTAGTGTTGCTCCACTCATTTTTGGTATGGACTTATCTCTACTTATTTCTTCCAATATTTTATTAACTGTTGGAAGTTCGTTTTCAAAAGAGAAACCATTCACCATCTGCCGTACAGTACTTTTGACAGATTCATCAAATTCTAGAAGCCTTGAATGCCTGCCTACTCGTTCTTTAGGAGGGCTGAAATCACCTGTGTGTTTATATTCTTGGATAACTCAATGTACAATTAATTTGGCCGGTCCTACAATACTTTCCTTATAATATAGTTATAGAAGTAATATCTACAACTTACTTAGCCTTTCAGAGATATTCGTTACAGTTGCTGTCGTTCCCATTGGTGGAGTGTGCAGCATTAACATTTTATATACATATTTAAAACTGTTCTTTTTTCAGTCCCAGTCGTTCACGCTTTCTGGGTGGTGATACTGTTTGCTAGAACCTTGGTGATCTCTCGTTTTATTTTTGTACTTAAAAGTACAGATTTTATTAAATAATACAAACATATAGTCAGAGCAACAATGAGTAACCTGATCCTACACTTCTTTCCATATATATCACCTCATTATTCACTTCCTTTTAAAAGTTAAATTAGACAGTGTCTCACGCAATTCTAATAATTATAATAAAAATATGCTAGCTACTATGTAAACAACAAATGCTACTGTGCAAAGTATTTTAAATTGTAATATTAATAAAAATACATTTGGTATGTATTAAAGTGTATGCACATATACATATATATTAAATAAATACTTTGATGGAGTTGCCCGATACTTGATGAAAATCCATATTAACAATAAAACACAAAAATTGTGAGATTTTCACTTAAATATATTAAAAATTTTATTTAATTGTTAAAGAAATACATATGAATCTATAACTGTTCAAAATGTGAACCACCACAATCTAAACAGGCGTCGACCCTCCTTTTCATATTATTAAATACATTGACCAACTGATCAGCAGTTATGTTATTTATTTGTAACCTTCCTGTAATTCATCGTCATCCAAATCGTTACTGAATTGTTCTAATATATTTCTATATCGAAGTGCTGTGATTGTTTTTTGAAAAAAAAGTGGGTCCAATTATACGTCTTCTTGACATAGCAACCCATACTCTTATTTTTATAAGATGCAGCTGTGTTTCTTGAAAGGCATGTGGATTTTCACCTGATCATACTCTAAAATTTTGGGAATTCACGTAACCCCTTAAGTGAAACCATGCTTCATCAGAAAAAAGGTTTTATCCAAATCATCATCGTTTCTCAAGTTTACGTTAAATTAATTACAATATTTAACACGTTTTCCAAAATCAAGCGGTAATATTTCCAAACCACTGAAATCTTATAAGGGTGATAATGCAGTTTTTGTTTAACCACATTTTGTGCTAGTCCATATGATAAACCTGTAACAAGAAAGGATGATACAAAAATTACCCAAATAAATGAGAACCTAATTTGAAGTACTAAATGAGTGTACGTAGCTGCTTGTTCAGAAAGTTGTCATAATGGCTTTGATGGACTGTGTTCCAGACGAGTAGGTACATCTTCCACAACCTCTTCTGTAATTACAGAGGTACGGCCAGAAGATTTGCCATGACAAACGCTTCCTATTGAATTAAAGCGATTCACTACTCGGAAAATGTGCCGAATAAGTATGTCCTGATCTATTTGTTGATTAGGGAACTGATTAACAAATTCCTCCGCACAACGTATTGGCGAGTATTTCCATTTTCCGTTTGCTCTGCGTTCGACGTTCCGAAAGTATGCTACCAAAATGAATTTGTCGTGTTCCAGTGAAAACGGCATTTTCGCTGCGTATATGTGAACTGAAGACTTTAAAAAGACTGATAAAGGCTAGCATATAAGTATAAATAATAAATATTAATCACAAAACAAGTCTGTACACTGCACGTCAATGAAAGATTAATGACATAAACATAGAATACGAAAGCTCATTAGAAATTACTAAAATGCTAACTTCAGATAGAAAAAAGGAAGTAAGTTCTGATATGAGGCGTGCGGAAAGTAGTAAAAGATCAAGTCAATCATCATTGTTGCTCACTCTGTAGTAAAACGATGCAAAAATGTAATTAAACGTTTACAGGTTATGAAAAATGTGGGATATCTGGCATTCATTTATCCATATTAAATTTGCCTATTCAAGAACCAATGAAATCTCTTAAAAATATGTACTATTTTGGCGCAATATTTGAATCACTCCTACTTATTCTGAGATAATGTATATCAAACAGTAATGAATAGTATATATTGAAATTCTTTATTATTTTGCTGTAAATTCCCTTTTTATTACAAAATATTGCGTAGCTCCATTATTCACTTACATTTAAGGTACTTGGTTACAATTTGTGGTCGATCTGAAACTTTCTTTCCTTATGTACATATATTTTTCTGCCTTTTGCAAAAATTAATATTATTGTATATAGATTTATTTTCCCAAAGCAATTACTTTAATGATAAATATACCATCACCAAGCTTTTAGCGGAAAATGCATATTAGTTAGACTAGCATTGACCTGTGAAGATTGATATTAGTAATATAAGTAGTAGTTTGAGATTATTCAATGAATTGCATGTATTTAATAGTTAATAAATGTTGCAAAAATTCTGTTACTTCAGTTTTATTCAATTATCGACAACGAATCTCAGCAATTCCCTATGAAATCATTTTTTGTTAAAAGTATTTTCATTAAAAACTATTGTCTTTTTTGTTTAGGTATAAGAAAGAAACTGTGTCAGATAATCAATAACTAAATAAAAAATGTGTTAGTGGAAGATAATGTATTCTCCAAAAAGACTCTCAAATTACATTTGAAATATCTATTTATTGTCCAATATTGTTAAATGAGGTATCGAAAATCCAAATTGTATTCAGCATCAATATTATTCATGACCATTCAGGTACAATATTTTCTTTAAAAATATCATTCTTTCTCAAATTAATATTACACATATAGAAATATAGTGTGCCAAAATGATAAGTGTAGTATTAGTCTAATTTCGTATAACTGGGCAGCACTGCAACCACCTCCAGAGGCATTTTAAATTATAATTTAATACAAAAATATATTAAATATTCTTCTATAACCTTCATGCTAAACACAAAGTTTCATAATATATAAAGAACAATATTTATTAAGAATTATATTTTATTTCAAGAACATATAATAAATATCGGAAATATTAATCTTCCTGTTAGACACACATTAATTCTTCACTTCATATTCCTGAAAATATGATGAAGTTATCTTTCTCTACTTGTTTGAATCTTATACTGAATAGTTTGGTTCCAATGTTTAATATTATTAAGTCAATTTTTATAAATATTATTTTTTATGCAACCAAAGAAAAGTATCAAATGTAGTAATCCAATAGAGCCACAACCCTTAATTTATTTTATCACTACATAATTCCTCAAAAATTCCAAAAAAAAAACATGGGGTATTGCAAGATATCTTGGAAATAATTCATCATTATATAACTATGTACTCAATTCTTTCGAAATAACTGTATGTTTTTCCAATAGTCATTGTGATATTGTCACCCACACCAATTTTAACTGGATTCAACCCAGTAATTGGGATTTTCACCATCTGATATTTAGTTTTGGCTATTAACAAACACTCATAAATGAAACCAACGTTAATCAGTGGAAAGGTTAAATTCCATTATCATAATATTAAATTTGTATTGAACCAATTACTGTAAGGTATTTTGAATTCGGCGTCATAAATGTACAGTTTCAGTACAATAAAAATTTTGGGTAAATCATGTTTCTCTTTATATGCGCTTAAACATCAAGAACAACCATGTAAATAATCAAATGCAACTTTATTGGGTCTATAATATATAATCCTGTTAAAATTATCTATTTGTCCTAACAATTTTCATAGATTTTTCAAACTTCTTTTACAAGAGCTTGAATATCTACATCCTCTGCTAATAAAGTAGACTGGATCTGGATTTTTCCTTTGCAGAGCTCAATTTTAAAATGAATTTATTGTGCTCTATAGTACAAGGCTTTGTCACTGTAGTCTAAAACAGGTAATACAAAGATGTGTATGTGTAGCTTTAGAAAATATTTAATATTTACTTTCACCATAAAGTGGAAATAGATTTTTTATAACCTTCAGACTTGTTATATATAATCATAATAAAAAATAATTTACAAGAGCTGGAGACAACAATATAAAAAATATATTTTGTATGTCAATGGGAGAAAAGCAACTAAAATTAACATAGTGACATTTTATGTCACTATCTTCATACTTGCTTTTAATGTGTATCTTGCAAGAAACAATATTTTTAATAGCAATAATTTTGAATCGTATGATATACAAGAATTCATCATGCTGACAAGGAAACCGTATCATCACTATCACTAACGTCTTCTCCAACAGAAATTATGAATGGTTCTATAACTTCATCGATAATTCCATCTAGAACCTTCAGACACGTTTCTTCTTTGATAATATGATTTATGCAGTTTTACCAAGGCGTTGCGGTTATATTATTGATAACACTGTGTAAAAGTTACTTAACTTCGTTTAATTTAAAGTTTTGTTTTTTGCAGCAACCTCATTTTGTATTTGTGCCCATACAAGTTCAATCAGATTCAGCACCCAGTGGTATGGAAGTAAAGAGGAACAGTCTTATTTTCTGATTTTGCCATTTCATCAACCAATAATTATTTATTAAAAACTTGTTTCAAAGTTCAACCTGTTTCTTATGTATTTTGGTGTGCTGAATCCAAATTTTCAATCAGTTTTTTTCTACCACGTACCAATTTTTCGCAATCTTTATCTTTTGTTGGGTATGATAGTATTAAAGTATGTAATTAAGATTTAGAGGTACGTAATTTATTATCAGAGTATAATTGAAAAATTTAACATTTTATTATTGCAATGGTAGTGTAAGTTTGAATATGAACAGTTTTTTTACTTATTAATCTAAAGTTTTGTATTTCCTCAACCTCTTCATGGTAAAAGTTCGAGTGTAGCTTTTTCATTTATATGATGCTTCCGGAGTTGCTCGTAGAAGGGTCCAATAGTAACTCCCATCATCTTGACATTCCAACGACCCTGATACCGTTTCTTCATCTCCTTTATATCTTGGTGGAAACACTCCCCTTGTGCATCACTTACAGCTCAAAGATTGTCAGGAAAAAAATTTAATTGTGTGTGTTAAAATGCACCTGCAGATTAGAAAGTATATGCCTTCGTGATTTTCTTTGTATTAGTCATGTAGATACTCGAAAATGAACTTTGAGCATTTACTACTAATTAGGTGTAGAGACCAATTATACGATTACAATGCATAAATAATGTAAAGTAAACATGCAAGGAAACTTTACATCCTGTGGTATTGTAAAGTTCATTTTCGGATTCAACACGTGAAAAAACATAAAGGGGAGCCAAGTTTATAAAAAAAAAAAGCTTTTTCAAGGTTGGCCTGTGTTACATAAGAATTGTATTTACATTTGATCACTTTTACCAAATTCAATAATTCTGCTCTAACCATATGATCTTCATACTTTATATCCTTATTTCATAACTAATATTGTATATCAACTTTTTTCCACATTGTTGACAGCATCTTTTCAATGTTGCTTGTAGGATACATTACCCATAACAATAACAGCACAACATTATGGCATTCATTTCGGCATGATAGATGTTTCCTTCTCTTCAAACACTAACAAGTGTTTTTCTATAAAAGCATCTGAAATGCTGATATGTAGTATTATAAGCTAACGTCCCTTTCCAGATGAATTTTTTAGTCCTGTAGTAAAGCCTGTATATGACATAAAGCATTTGTGTCAGTCCATACTTTCTGCCTTGTATGACCCTCATTCAACTATATTTCATCTAAATAGAAAATCAGTTTATTCTGAGATCTATATAATGATATGTCTTTTAAATATTGAAGTCTGCATCTTATGGTATCATCTTTCCCAGTTCGAACACTGTTTCTGCTTTATTTAAGGTATCTGTAATATATGATTGAATTATATTTAGATATATTAATATACTGCAAGTATTTTTACTTAATATTCAGTTGCTTCATTAATCAATATAATGTTAAGCGACTCATATTTGGTCTAATTATTTATTCAAATCAAGGCTTTATTGAATATCGAAGATTCAATGTCACAAAACATGTGAGCTAAAGCTCTATCAGTTATCTTTTTCAGCTCTAAAATATTTCATCTTTTTATATTCACCAACAACTTGATATACTGTCTATCAGGACATTTCTAAAATCAATGTTATAGTGTGTAGATATGTTCCACATATCACACAATAAAGTTACCTTTTAGTTGGGAGATCTGCTCTAGTATGTCATCTTTCTTATGTCAGGTGTATCCATTAAAATTTTTGTAAGTATTAATAAGCTTTCAGCACTACTCAAGTGGTTTACTTTCTTTCGTTTGTTCGGAGGAGAATACATATCTGTGTTTGCAACAGTGCTAGTGTTAGGTTTTGCATACATTCTTGAAATCAACAGCTATAAAATTATCTAATTTTAGTACAAGTAAAGATCTTCTATTCAATCCGCAAGTTAAAACTTTAAAAAGATTAGTACAAAGTAAATAGCGCAAACGTGATATAACAGTCAAAGATGTCAAAATATTCGAGACTTGATAGAGTATGACTGCGATTTTGCCTTACTCTCAACCAATGATAATTAACCATCATTTGGGTCTGCTCAGAAATGTTTTTCTGAAGGAATTGCACTTCAAAGTGAAATTTTTCGTTTGCCAGTTAGCTAAAAATATACTTGTACACGCATTTTTCTCGTTACTATCAAAGAACAGAGAATTATAATAATTTATACACTTTTTTACATTATTTATTCATTAAAAAGATGCCTCAGAAATGAATGCACTTAAATTTATTTACATGAGTCGTTAGTCTTTTTCTGTTTCTTTTTTTTATTATAATAATACTTGCATTCGTAATAAGATCATTACAGAAAATGTCAGATTTTATCATGTACACAGTTCATTTCCAGAAATAGTTCTTAAACTATTGATTCTGGCCTGTAAACTGAATTCAGCACACCTTATTTAAATAAAGTTATGTGCATGACCGTACAATCCATTGGCGTTCCATACAGTTACTTTCGAGGTTTGAATTATTTGATATTTTGTTGACCAAACTAGGGATGTGGTTCATCTAATTAATGAAATCCTTTATCATGACTTTAAACTCCGCCAAATCATTGTTTTGTTGTGTGGGAAACATGTACATGGTTTGAATAGGGTTATTTATTTGTTAACTATTCGATGTGTTGTTTGAGCATAATGTTCCTGGTTGGCCTTTTTTTATTTCTAATGAATTTTTTTCATTTTCACAATTTCTTTCTTATGAATAGGCAGAAACAAAGTTGTTCACAAGAAGACCCTTAAAATCTAAAATATACCCAAAAAATTTTCAATGGGCTCTTGATTTGTTTCATGTGCATAAATATTTGTAGCCTATATACACTCTGGAGCTTTTGCCATGTACTGCGTATACTCATAGTACCCATACACACAATACAAGTATGCATTATTGAAGTAATTTCGAGTTAAAAATATCTATATGTCCAAAACTCTATTGTAATTGAGCTACAAGCATTTATAGTTCACATTACTGGGCACTTGGAAATCCAGGGCAAACTAGGGAATCCCATTTTCAAAATAGATTTTCGATGAATATTTAGTGTGGTATTATTGACGACAGTCTCGTTGGTCCGTTTAATTGAAAAAGAGTTTATTAATGAATCATTTATTTTCAAGCAAGATGTATATTAAGTATCTGAATGATTCTTATCTGAAACACCTTAGAAAGTACAAAAACCATATCAGAAAAAAAAGAAGTAAGAATATATGGAGAAATTTATGTCTTATGGTATATTATTGAAATGATTATTAAATACCTCACAAGAAGAAGTAGTTCGTTTATCAAATGAAAAATAACATTTTAAATTTTAACATTATAAAACTAGATTAAAATAAATAGTTTAAGATAGTTTATTCACTGTCCATGTCTTCATCGGTATCAGATTCTGAACTGGTATTTATAGAAAAAATAAATTCATTTTCTACCACTTCTCTATTTATGCTTTAGTATGTCGAATACATTGCTTCCAAAAATTCAGGTGTGGGGATATTTAAAGGTTGCTGCCACATTTTTAAAACATTTTCATCTCTATATCCTTCTCCACCAACATATTTATTGTAGTGCATTTTGCACAGGTCTAAACAAGTTCGATTGCATTGAATGCACAATGGTATGGTGGAATTCAGAGTACTTCGTTGCTAACTTTTCTTGTCAATTCATTTATTTCATAGACCTTTTGATTTTTATGTCACTTCGCTACTTCAAGTAGTTCATATTTTCTCATTGTAGGTTCATGGTCGATATTATTATTATTATTCAACCAATCAAGTATTGTCTCTTCTTCAATTTCGACATGGTTGCTTTTCAAGTAATGCACTGTGGTAAGCTGCATTAGACAATATGGTCGTTGGTGGTCAATAATTATTTGGTCATTTACCTATCTTGTAAGTTTTGCCCTATTCATTTCACCATAAGTTGTCACTGTTACCGAAGGAAATATCAAACTTGCATTTTCAATAAATCTATCATTATTACCTACATGAAGAATTACAGAATGTTTACCATCATATCCTTCAGATTTTCTAACACTTGAGTTTGTATGTTCTCACGATCTTCCATTACTGCCCTTAGCAAAAATCCACGACTTATTGAGAACGACATCCCTCTTATAAAAGAAGGCAACATTTGCTTTATAATTCCGTAAAAAGAAATATTGTAGCGCAGCACTATGGCTGTTTTCTATTAAAGCTCTGCAATCATTGTCTTTCACAAATTTAAATTCTAAATGTTTTAACAGACGATTCAAAGAAAAAATGTTGATATCCATGATATCCGGTGTAGTGACACATGCGAGCACCGAATTCTAGGCCAATTATTTAAGTTTTTCTAAGTAAAGAGTATCCACGCTCTATCATTCCTGTAGTATGGCATTGATATTTTTAAAGTGACATCTTTTCCTAATAACGTAATACAAGCATTTCTTTATGGAAAGATTTTAAGTATGTATGTTCTTGTACAAGTCGTAAAGCATTTTACAAACTTCCATTTTCACCCGTTCATCTATATCCCGACTGTTCTATTTGTTATATGGTTTAGAAGCTCCGACTGGTAACTCAGTTTCAATTTCTTTCCTGTGCCTGACATTAAACACTATTTGAATAGAAATACCTAATGCCGTAGCTACTCTAAAATAATGCTTTTTGAAATTTGTTTTCTTAAGCAACAATGAAAATATTACCTCTTGTATAGAATTAATGGATGATAAAGGTCCTCTTACATTTTTCAACATCAAAATATTGCAACAACTTATAAACAAAGTCTTGGTAATTATAATAAAGACATGCACCTGGCATGATTAAACCTACCTGTAAATAACAAATCTAAAAACTGCCTAGATAGCTTACCTAAGTGTAAGCTTACAAGGATGATGAAATAAATATGATAAATTAGTTGTTAGAACAATAACAAATAACAGTGGTAAAATACGAGGAATATAACCATAGAAAAGAAAAATTTCGTAAATTAAACCATGTGCATTATACACAACACATGTGTGCATAATACATATGCTCTGAATACGTCCGTTGGTATTTTTTCGTTTCTTGACAAGACGTGGCGCGTAACTATTAAAAAAAACCGTTTGCTCCCTTTCTTTTTTCAACACATGCGACTACCAATGAGACAAATGTTTATTATTCGTATTTTGCAGTTATTGATATATATATATATACGAAAATTGGCCTGTATATATATATATACAGGCCAATTTTCGTGGTTTTACTTTATGGCATCATTACATGTTATACTTAATTGAGACGGTGATAGCACAAGTGAAACAATTTTAAAAAAATGAAGATATATCATTGTTACAAATTGTGAAATTATTCGAAATATATTTAACAAAAGATAAGCATGGTTTTCTACTTACAAAATTAAGACATTTTAATTTGCGCAAACAATACCAACATTGACATTTACGTCATGTATAAATATAACATGCTCTCTCTATAGAATCGATCTATAATAGGAATAAATCACTTAACAAAGTATGTAGAATAATGAATGCAGTTTAAAGTATTATAAATTTTGGGAGCTTCACTAGAATGAATTTTAGTGCTGAAAGTAGTCTGATGCCATAGTGATTTAAAACAATGTCAATCAACTTTTTTGCATAAAAGGATTAAAATTCATCATAATTAATAACAAATATTACGTTTCAATTTATATTTTGCATAAATTGTTTTTTTTAAAAAACTAGACTTATTATCGATGGTTCATGAATTATTTCCAAGGACGAATATTGAGTTCGTGGCCTTGTACATAGGAAAAAAATTTGAATGAACTTCATAAAACATTGATTCAAATTTTGTTTATTAAAAAAATTAAGGTTTCGGTATCGTTCATCATTACAGGTAATTTTAGCGACGTACAATTCCCATTTTATTACTTTTGAAAAAATTTTAAATTTGTAATAAAATCATATTTCGTCATTCAAAATAGTTTGTATGTATTTGGTCCTCCAAAGTTTTCGTGTCAACGTATTTCAATATAATATTAAAGTTGTCATATCCCAATATTAGATAAGAGTCGATTGAAAACTATTTCAGAAACAGTAACAAATAAATAAACTTACTTAGCCATTAATTTATTTCTATAGCGTAAAAATCATTTAACACTATACATTCTAAGTATGTATGTACATTAAATACAAATTTATCTAAAAAAATTTATTGAATACGTTTAATTAAATTAGAACAATTACAATAATTACTAGTATAAAATTAGTTATTTGAAAAATTACTGCTTAGGAGAGTAGTAGTATTTACATAATTTTTTCAGTCTTCCAAAGGTGTTCTCTCAATTAGAAATTGTAGTCCGAAATGCCCAATATCTGGAAAGAATTAATTATACTTCGATATTTTAAAAAATATAGCTATCTAACCTTATTGATGGAAATGACGAATAATTTTTAAATTCATCTTCAGGCATCATTAATGGATTTACGACTTTTAAGAGTTAATTTCCAAATCTCATACGGCATCGATGTTTTGATTTTAATTTTTGCTTAGCGTTTTGTACTATATTTTTAATTTTCGATTCTGCACTGTGTAGAATTCTGATTTCGATTCCTCGTCTTACGCCTTCGTAAATTCTCTTCATGCATCCATATGGATTCTCTTCTTGACCACCTACAAAGTTATAGACATTCAATGGTTTAACGTCTTCGGCCTTCTTGATAGTACTCCAGATTTCTTTGTTTCTCGGTTGTTTCAAATCTTCATTCTTCTTAATACTTCAGACACTCATTTAAAGTTCTCCGTTTTTCCTCAACATCATTTAGAGCTAGAAGATCCTCCTCTACTCGACGCAGGGGTCTTTGTCTCGACACCATTCGGGGAGTCTTCTTCCCAACACTATTCGGAAATGAGGTCCTTTTTCAATCCCATTCGAAGTCTCTTCCTAACACCATTCGAGGGTCCTCGTCGTCTTCTTGTCGGCATTCGGGGGGTCCTCTTCTTGTCGGCATTCGGGGGGTCCTCTTCTTGTCGGCATTCGGGGGGTCCTCTTCTCATCACCATTCGGGGGGTCCTCTTCTCATCACCATTCGGGGGGTCCTCTTCTCATCACCATTCGGAGGGTCCTCTTCTTACGCCACTCGGAGGATCCTCTTCTCGATCCCATTCGAAGTCCTCTTCCTTACACCATTCGCGACCATCGATCCTCTTCTTCTCGACGTCTCCACAAGCTAATTTAGATTTATCTTTCCGTCATTCTGGGTATTCTTCTCTTCTTAATTCCATTTGGTCTCCTGGTCTCACCACCATCCGGAGACCTCCACGCCATTCGGGGGTACTCTTTTCAATCCCACTCAAAGTCCTCTTCTCGATACCATATTCACGACGATCTTCTCAATATCATTCAAAGTATTCGCCACAACATAATTTAGGATCATCTTCACAACGTGGTTCAGAGCTATCTTTAAGTCATGATGGGAGTTCTTCTCAACAGCATTAGGCGGTCGTCGTCTCACTGCCATTCGTAGTTCTCTTCTTGACACCATTCCCATCCTCTTCCCGGCGACATTCAAAGCCTTCATATCTTCAGGTCATTCTCGATGCCTTTTGGGGTCTTCGTCTCACCACCATCCGGACTCCTCTTCTTGACACCATTAGGGGACGCTCTTCTCAATCCCATTTGAAGTCCTCTTCTTGACACCAGTCGTGATGATCGATCCCCTTCTCCACGCCATTCAAAGTTTGAGAGTCTTCTCTTGATTCAATTCGAAGTCCTCCTCTCGACACCATTCGCAACGATCGATCCTCCTCTCGACGTCATTCAAAGTATTCTCCAGAACGTATTTTTTAAAATCATCTTCACATTCGCAACACAGTTCGGAGTTACCTTTAGATCATTGTGGGTTTCCTCAATGCCATTTGCGGGTCATCGTCGCATCACCATTCCTCTTCTCAATCCCATTCGAAGTCCTCTTCTTGACACCATTCGGAACGGTCCTCTTCGTAATACCATTCGGAACGATTCTCTTCTCGACGGTATGCAAAGTATTCACAACCTAGTTGGGTGTTCTCAACGCTAGGAGTCCTTGTCTCACCACCTACCAGAATCCTTTCTTCGGCACGCCTCTTCATAAGAGAGGTCCCCCTCTCGACATGTTTCAAGGTACTCCTCACAACAGTTTAGAATTATTTTTATAACCCCATCCAGTTATCTTCTCACCATTTTGGATGTCTCTTCACCAAACCATTCAGGGTGGTCCTCTTCACGAAGTCATTTAGGGCGGTCTTCTTCACGCCATTCGGAATGGTCTTCTTCACTACGCCATTCAGAATGATCTTCTTCACGACGCCATTCGGGATGGTCCTCTTCACGTCATTATTCGTGATCTTCTTCACGACGCTATTCGAGATGGTCCTCTTTACGATGCCATTCGAGATGGTCCTCTTCACGACGCCATTCGAGATGGTCCTCTTCACGACGCCATTCGAGATGGTCCTCTTCACGACGCCATTCGAGATGGTCCTCTTCACGACGCCATTCGAGATGGTCCTCTTCACGACGCCAGTCGGGATGGTCCTCTTCACGACGCCAGTCGGGATGGTCCTCTTCACGAAGTCATTTAGGGCGGTCTTCTTCACGCCATTCGGAATGGTCTTCTTCACTACGCCATTCAGAATGATCTTCACGACGCCATTCGGGATGGTCCTCTTCACATCATTATTCGTGATCTTCTTCACGACGCTATTCGAGATGGTCCTCTTTACGACGCCATTCGAGTTGGTCCTCTTCACGACGCCATTCGAGATGGTCCTCTTCGCGACGCCATTCGGGATGGTCCTCTTCGCGACGCCATTCGGGATGGTCCGCTTCGCGACGCCATTCGGGATGGTCCGCTTCACGACGCCATTCGGGATGGTCCGCTTCGCGACGCCATTCGGGATGGTCCGCTTCGCGACGCCATTCGGGATGGTCCGCTTCACGACGCCATTCGGGATTTTCCTCTTCACGTAATCATTCTGGGTGGTCCTGTTCACGACGCCATTCGGGGAGGTCCTCTTCACGATGCTATTCGGAGTGGTCCCCTTCACGATGCTATTCGGAGTGGTCCTCTTCACGACGCCGCCCGGGGTGGTCCTCTTGACGACGCCGCCTTGGGTTGTCCTCTTCACGACGCCGCCCGGGGTGGTCCTCTTCACGACGCCGCCCGGGGTGGTCCTCTTCACGTCTCCATTCGGGGTGGTCCTCTTCATGTCCCCATTAAGTTCTTCTTAACACCATTTAACATCTGCTCCTCGATATCATCGAAATGGTCTCCTACACGCCATTCAGTGCGGTTCTCCCCGTCCCCATTAAGCTTCCTTCTCAACACCAATACCTCCTTCTCGACGTTATTCAGAATGGTCTTCTTCATAACGCTCTTCGCGATTACTCTCGCAACACAATACAACGTTCTCTCCCACTCGATGCCATTCAGGATGGTCCTTCATCTTCACGAAGCCATTCAGGGCGATCCTCTTCAGGATAGTCCTCTTCACAAAGCCATTCAGGATAATCCTCTTCACGATGCTATTCAGGATGGTCCTCTTCACGAAGCCATTTAGGGCGATCCTCTTCACGATGCTATTCAATGATCCTTTCCAGGTCGCCATTAAGTTTTTCCATAACGTTATTCGAAATCATCTTGCAACACCATAATACAACGTCCTCTTCTCGATGCCATTTAGGGTTGCCCTGTTCACATCTTCATTAAATTTACCTCTACCATACCAATACCAACTTCTCGATGTTATTGAGAATGATCCTTTCTAGAACGCTATTCGAAATTACCTTCGCAACACAATACAATATCCTCTTATCAATGTTTTTCAAGGTAGTCCTCTCCACAACGCCGTTACGTCTTCTTCGCAACACCATTGAAAATCCTCTGCTGGATAGTATCCCGACTGCTCTTCTAATTCCAGGTCATTTAGACATTATTCCCAATCCTCATATTATATTTACATCCGCAACTCCAAACTCAACTTCATCCTATGTCCGCTTCTCCTATACATCATAAAAATTTTTACTGATCTTCTAAAACCTCTTTTCCATAGATTTCACGATCTTTTATTTGACGTAATTCTACGTAATTTTCTTTATACCAATCACGAGTCTTTTCCATATTATTTCATATGTTCTTTCCTTTATTGGTGAAAGAATAAGGCAGAAATTTTTCCAAAATGTGAGTTTTCTTTGTGGTATTCGCGATTTTCTTAACATTATTTTTAATATTCCATGTAATACCGTTCAGATCTCCGCTTCTTTCAATCTTACTTCATACTACACGTCATCAATCCATCCTCTTGTCAAATTTTGAACATTGTCATTTCGCCCTTTTGCATATCACACACAATCCCCTTCTCGTTACGTTTTTGTAAAGCTATTCTGAAAACTTATTATTTTTTAAATGAAATGCTTATTTTTAACTCCAAATCTTCTTGATAATTCTATTCAAATGAAAAGTAAAAAATTATAGGCTATTGGAATCATGTCCTTTTCTTGCGCTATCTTTAAATGCTCTTATAAACAATTTTCCGAATTTTATATATGAATATTTTAGAATTTTGTAATTTCTTCTCTAAGATGTATTCTGAAAAATTTGATAATAGATTGTATTAAACAAAATAAAATATATCTTACCAAATAGTCCGCTTCCAGCTACATTAGAAAAGTAGAAAACACATATTCTGATGCTGGGAAAGCAATTTCTTGACAATTTGCTAATAAAATATTTTTTCGCATAATAACTTCTCCTCTATTAATATTTTCAAACTAAGGAAAATCACATCAAAAAATCAATTCCATTGTTTTCAAAACCATCAAATTTTAAGTTCTTCGCCTAACGCGAATTACTACAAAATCTTTGAATTTTATGTGCGACTTTCCAGACTCCAAGTTACTTCCACAACAAATTTTGGAAGCCATTTTCAAATTCTTCCGTCAAATATCATACAATATCTTGATTGTCCCTTGACATTAAAGCCTTTTCAAAATCTTCATATGCTCCAATGTAAACATTCTTGGAAGTTCTAATCATTATACAAGTCCTTTTAGTTTTAATTCTTTGTCAATTACATTTGATATCTATTAATATATTTTCCTTTATATTCATTTATCAGTATTTTCGGATTTATCTCCTGTTTTTCTCGTTGCGCAATCTTCGTTTGGATTCGGTAAGCCCGAAACATACTTTCAAAAGTGGACGTTTTCTCAGTGTATGTAAGCATGACACGCTTATTACGCTGCTTCAAACCGGTACTTTCTATCTCTTTTCGTTCCCAAGATATTAGCGATTTTCTGCCAAAAAATGTTTGAAACTCTCTTAATGACATTTTCAAGTAATCCGTGACAATTGTTTTTGTAACCATTTTAGCCATTCATTTGAAATCTTAAGTTAATTTTTCCATGACCATTAATTAATCTCCGGACAACTTAAACTCTAATGTCTTCAAAAATCATTAAGGTTTTTCCTGTGAAGATTTTTCTCTCCAAAAAATAAAATAAAATTTTTTCTTTTCAATTTTCTATTGTAGAGCAAGCATGTACTTTCTTCTTAAAGAATAAATTTTCCTTTCCGATTCTATAAGTATCCTAAAACACTATAATCTTCTTACCTACTACTATAAACACATTTTCAACAATCGTCTCCACTTCTTCTCCCTCCTCCTTTAAACTTTTATTTCTAACGAATACTTAATCCTTTTTTATTCAACTTCTATATGTTGCAAACTAAGCATCTGCATTTTTTAAATATTTTCGAATTCTCAATATTATCCTTAGAAGCAAATAAAATTGGAAAGATTACATATTTTGTTGAAGTACATTGCTTTTATAGAACAATTTGTTTCTTATCCTTACATATTATAAATACATTGTTATTCTTATTTTGTCTACTTGACATATTTCATCATTCAATCATTCACTAGTAATACCTCTGAGTAATTTCAATTTATAATGTAATTCTGAATTTGGTTTTATTACTGGAATCGCTTTTTGTGTAATTATTTATGTAATCATTTATACACTTGAAAATGTTGTGTTCCAAATATGTACTAAGAGTTTGTTGTATCCACATTTTCCCAAAAAAGTA
Source organism: Dermolepida albohirtum (assembly GCA_031893035.1). Classification (NCBI taxonomy): domain Eukaryota; kingdom Metazoa; phylum Arthropoda; class Insecta; order Coleoptera; family Scarabaeidae; genus Dermolepida; species Dermolepida albohirtum. The sequence goes on from JAVIWB010005956.1 coordinate 733,898, forward strand.
TTGCAAAATATTCTTCAGTTAGTAGTTATTCATTAGTTGTTTTCACCTTAAAAAATGGAAATATCAATCAGCAAAACTGAATAAATTAGGCCAACATTTGTTTTTTACAACAATTATTTTAAAATTATAAATTTTGTGTAATATTGAATATATTGTTTAAAATTTTTTTTTGTCACAAATATAAACTTGATATTAAAAAGAAATTGTATTGCAATTACCCTTAATTTCCTCTTGATCCTCCAGTCTCTTGTAATTATTTAGATTAATTCTTATGTAAAAATTCGTAATTATCTCAACATGGTGAAATACAATCTACTCCTCTTTATATTTATATCATAAAAATAATGCACATGCTAATATTATCTGGAACAATCAGTAGTATCACTAAAGAAATGTATTTGTTTGATTAATTTTCCTTACCTTAGTATGTTCTTCTGTCAGAGACTAAAGGAAAATCACGGAGATAACGATAGACCTCAAAAGGTCACAGTGGAGTAGGCTCTATCACCAACTCAAAAATAACTAGCCTAATTTACTTCTATTCACAAATATCGATTCAGAATATACAAAATAATTAATATAAGCATATGAATATTTTCCTTTTGAGTAAATTGTTTAACAAATTCCAGCTGTTCCTTCTGAATTTTTACATTTCTTCCAAAAACACTACTCTATTCTTTCACAAATTCCTCCTTTAACTTTTATATAAATATGCATTTTAATTTGCAACATAAATTTGTATAGGTTTTTATTTTTAATATTCGCATTTTGTCCAATAAGTGTTTTTCGCTCTGAAGTTGTATTTTTATTAGTCAATTAAAACTTGTTTTCATTATTATTAAATTCTTGCAGCCTCTTCTATTCTTCATTACTGATGTTGCATTTTTCTGTAAAAGAATGACAAATCCACCTAACATATATACAAACCTAATATGTAGCTGAAATGAACAAGTTAAAGATGTTAGATGGATTGTACTATACACACATAAAATATATAAACTTAAAATACCTATACCTGTAAAAATAGCATATACAACTACAGTAAGTCACATGAACTGGTAGACATATTTCGCAACTGTTCTTTTATAAGGCGAGTTTAATATATTACTTTTTGTTTATGACTACTAATGGAGTCAGTCATGTATGTATAAATTAATGGAAAAAAATAAAGTTCGTTTAGACTGGCAATATACACTGCGTCAAAGTAGTTACAATTTTTTTATTCAGTTTTAATCGGTTTTTGTAATAGTCTAAAATACACACAATGAAAAAAAGCTTGGAAGTTTTGGAAAAATACGATAGTTCTTGTCGGTGCAAAGTTACGTCTTTAAATTTGCCTTGTTTTTAATTCCATGTATGCGAACTTTTACCAATGTTTCTTGTATATAACAGGAAATTATTCAATGTTCAATAAAAAAAAAAGCGAATACCATATAAAGTAGATGAATATATATTCCCATTCATTATTTTAATATTTAGCCAAGAGAGTGGGTAAAGAGAAGATAATACATTCAATGGCTTATAGATACATTACCACCTAGTTTTAATTCTATTACTACCTTATTATTGAATAAATTGGCGAGAATTCTGGAACAGAAAACAAACAGGGAAATAACGGCCACATAAGGTGGCGAGTAAATATTTTAGAAGCCAAAAAAACAGACTTATCTTTTAGATTACATAGATTTCCCTAAAACAAAAACCTTGATGGGAGTAGTGTTTCTCATTTGTTTCTCTACTCGACAAGAGTATTTAATAGCTGTAACAAACAAGAGTAACAACCACATAAGGTGGTTAGACTACATATCTTGACCGTTCGACATTTAATTAGCAACTTTACATTTTTGCTAATAGAATTACCTTTCTTCCTACGATTCGCATTATTTTTAAATATGCTAAATCTCGGGTATGACATGTTAAATGTTTACATTAATTTACAGCTGCAGAACAAGTTCTAACTACACATTTCATATAGATTTTCATTAAAATTGTTACTTTTAGATTACTTCATGACAGAAAAAAAGTCCGCTTACGAGTTTGTTGATCCACATCTTCATGTGCTACTCTTCATTATGATAATATTGATATAAAATATCTTGAATCTTGTAACTATACATTTAATGGAACATATTATTTTTTCAATTTAATACTTTTTCCATGCTTAATGCCACAACAAATACATAATGAAGGCCACATAGAGTAGCCAACTAAATGTTTCTTATGCGTATTGAAGGTATAATGAAATGTCGAAAAAAATCTACATACGTAACACATATAAGGGAGAATATCCACAAGCATTTGAAAGAAAATGAAAAGCTGCAACAAAGATATTAAAATGAAAGCCACTTAAGGTGGCCAAACTAAATATATTCGTTGAAGTAAATATGTTGTAAATATTACTTGTGATTTATATAAAAGAATTGTCTGTCATGCATGTATGTATACATTCTCTTGACAATTATCACTGATATGGCAATATCTGTAAAACGAAAACATTCACAAGTGAAAACGACCACATATAGTAGCCAAAATAAGTTAGCTAAAAATAGTACTTGCAACTTGACTGCTCAATAAATTTTGAAGTACATGAAAAGAATGAGAATACTAAAGCTGAAACGAGCACATACTAAAGATTACAAGCTAATTATGGTGGCAGCTTATAAACTTGGAAGCACACACCTAAATAGGACAACTTAAATGTTTACTTGCAAGTTATTTAAATATTTCAGTACCTGTAAAAATCCAGATTTCCATATTAACAATCTATTCAGATCAAAGCGGTCAAACAAGTACAATTTAAGATGATCTACAAGTTGGTGACTTAGTCAAGTACAAACTATATTAGCAAAAAGTGTATTAAACTTATATAGGACAAACTGTGAACTGATTTAACAAATAGCGTAGTTTTAGCCACAAACTGCAGTTTGATGTACTAATGCTGTAACACAAAAGAGAACCAAAAGTAATGAAACCACATATGGTGGTCAACTTAAAAATATATGTGCTAATGTAAAGACTTACGACGCAATACAGTTTGCTGCGACTTCCTTGAAATGTGTCGAGATATTTAAAGAAAAATAATACCAACCAGCATTACATCCAAATACTATTTAATATCTTGCAATAATTGTATTCCTTATTACGACATGAATGCTGTAACAACGAATATTCAAAAATAAGAACCACGTAAGGTGATTCAGCCCTAATATATACGATTTTGTTAACAAAATATTTACAATACACCATTTCATATATTTGCTTGAGAATTCATTATGGACTGCTGAATACTTCCTATAAAACACAAGTTTTAACCGTAACCGAGAATCTATAGCGGGGAATAAATAACAGCGGTCGAGCGTAATTATAATTTTTTAAATTCGCAAATTTTTTGCTACTCTACTAGATCGAGTGCATATTAAATCTGTTGGGACGTGAAACATGCTTTGAACGTTAAGTCGAAAGAATATATTCAGTTTTTAACATGAGAAGAATTTCGGCACCACTGCTGAAACAAATTGTAATTTAAAGGTAATAGCCACATAATGTGGCTTGGCTAAATTAAATAAATAATAAAAGCTAACTTAAATTTTTCTATAACTTGCTTAAAACGTAATTAGTAATTTGTTCAATGCTTTAAGATTAGAACACTTCAAACAGAATGCGCAAAACGGCTATCACTTTGTCCAAATATTGTTTGAGACTTAAGCTTTATTACCATGCCTGCACTGCAACAAATTATTCAAGAATAAGAACCACATAAGGTAGCTCAACTTTATACTTCCTTGCAATTTACACATTACGTATTGTTGGGCATTCCCTTATTAAACATTGAAATCTAAACTTTTAGACTACCAAGCATTCTCATCCTACAACAAAGAAAATACAGACCACGTAAGGTGGTCAACTAAGCAAGTTTTTAGAAAAATGATTTTTACACTAGTTTTTAAAATCCTGAAATAATCAATATAGCCAACAGTAAATAACTTTTAAACATTACTTTTCAAATGTCTGAAGAAAAAACATGTAAATTAGTAGCAAAATAGAATTTATACTTCAAATGCTAGAACAGAAGAATAAACTTCGAGAAATAAAAACCATAGATTGCAAGACAAAATACATTATAAACATTAATATTAATTCCAATAAAATTACTTGCAATTTGAATTTTGCAGCCATAGCTGATCCATGAGGGCCATGCAAATATAAAACAAATTGAAAAAGCCATTGAGGTGGAAGCTTGAAGAAAACATCTGCCAAAGTGGAATAAAATATTTTGATGTAATTATGCCTATTCTGCCAGTAATAAATATACAGTTTGTATTAATTGATCATGTAATTTAAATGTTATCCATTTCTGTCGACCCATAACAGTTACCAAGTAGCAGTGCAGTCTCAATATAATTGTGCAGCAGTTCAGAACTATAAAATAATAGAAAAAAATAATAGACCATAAAAGATGGTCAACCTAAGATATATGTATAGGCAGAATTTGTAACAGTATTACTTGCAAGATATTGCAGTGCCTGTTGGAATCCAACTTTTGGTTTTAAGATAGGCTACTTAAAATTGTTACACTGAAACAAGTATAGTTTAAGGTGAAGACCACATAAGGCGGTCTAGAACTAAATTTAAATTAGTGAAGCAATATTAAATTTTTGTAAGACAAACCAATAGAAATATTTCGCCCATGCCGTTGGTTTGACCGTAGATTACATAAGTTCTAATGTGTTAATTCTGTAATACTAAAGAATACCAAACATAAAAGAAGCCACATAAAGTAGCTCCAACTTAAAATAGTACGCGTCTATGCAAATATTACTTTCATAAAATGGGAACCATTTAAAGAGATGGTACATAAGTTATTTCATCCCAACATTCATCTTTTTAGAAGCTAGTTGAATACTCCCTGGTGATATCGAAATGTAAATTATTATTCCAGCATTACAATAAAACCTTGAAGAATAGTAATCACTCAAGTTAACTTATGCGGATATATTTTTCATAACGAAAGATTTAGAACACGTCATACCAGGTATCTGCTTGCACTGAAACTTAGTTATTGTCCTACTGAGCATCATAACTGTAACAGAGAGAACACCCAGTAACATAGACCACTAAAGTGGTCAACTATATGTTTTGAAAGGATTACCAAGTCATGAAAAACTACACATACAAATATTACATAAATCTTGGAATACATGTCCTTGGTATCGAAGTTTAACAGTTGAATTACGACATGAACACTGCAACAATAAATATTTAAGAATAAAAACCACATAAGGTGGTTCAATCTCTTAATATATAAGAAATTCTTGGTAATACAACAAAATATTTACTTGAGAATGCATTTATTGTGGAGTGCTTAATATTTTCTATCAAGGATTAAAAAGCTTTTGAAATTATCCTTATGTGATCACTCTGTAACAGAGAATATATAACAGGGAATAACCCACAAGGTGGTCAAACACCTTGTAAGGACAATTATAATTTTTGAAATTCCAAATATTCTATAAAACTATTGTTTTACTGTACCCACTAATTCAACTAAAAATATTACTTCGTATTTACACTGTCTGGTGCATATTAAATCTGCTAAGATGTTAAATATTGTTGGAACGGTTGTGTAACGTTAAGTCAAAAGGATGTATCCAGTTTTTAACATTGAGAAATATTTGGGCAATACTGCTGAAACAAATTATAATTTAAAGGTAATAGCCACGTACAGTGGCTTGGCTAAATTAAATAAATAATAGAAGCAAATTTTTCTACCTGCTTAAAACAATTCAAAATTTTTCACTACATTAAGAATTTTTAAAGAGAGGGTGCTACATGACTAGGTATTACTTTATCCAAACATTGTTAGAAACTCGAAACTTTCGAAGATACAAATCTAGCAACTGCATTTTTTCTTACTAGGTTTACACTACAACAAATTATTCAAGAATAAGAACCACATAAGGCAGTCCAACTTTAAAGTTATATTTCCTTGCAATTCATGCATTATGCATTATTGGACATTCCCTTATTAAACGCTGTAACTTAGGTTTTATCCTACCAAGCATTATCATTCTGCAACAAAGAAAATACTCCAGAGATAATACAGACCACATAATGTGATCAGCTGAGTTTGAAAAAAGAATGCTCTTATTCTGTAGTTTTTAAAATCCTAAAATAACCAATATAGCTAATGTTAAATAATTTTTAAATACATCAATGTCTAAAGAATAAACAGGTAGGTTTGTAGCAAAATAGAATGCCTTTATACTTCGTTATGCTGGAACAGAATAATAAAGTTCGAGAAACAAACACCATAGAATGTACGAGAAATACAGTATTAACAATAACATTAAAATAAAAATATTACTTGCAGTTTGAATTTGCAATAAGCGTTGCTCCTTGAGGATCATGCAGAAGTAAAACACTAAAACTGATAAATCCATTGCGGTGGAAACAAGTAAAACAACTAGCAAAATGGAATAAAATATTTTGATGTATTTATACCTATTCTGCCAGTAATAAATATACAGTTTGCATTATCAGAGCTGATTATGTAATTTAAATGTTATCCATTTCTGTCGACCCATAACAGTTACCAAGTAGCAGTGCCATGGTCTACATAATTGTGCAGCAGTTCAGAACTATAAAATAATTTTAAAAAAATAATAGACCATAAAAGATGGTCAACCTAAGATATATGTATAGGAAGAATTTGTAACAGTATTACTTGCAAGGTATTACAGTGCCTGTTGGAATCCAACTTTTGGCTTTAAGATAGGCTACTTAAGATTGTTACACTGAAACAAGTATAGTTTAAGGTGAAGACCACATAAGGCGGTCTAGAACTAAATTTAAATTAGTGAAGCAATATTAAATTTTTTTAAGACAAATCAATAGAAATATTTAACCCATGCCTTTGGCTTGACCGTTGATTACATACGTGCTAGCGAGTTAATGCTGTAACACTAAAGAAAACCAAACATAAAAAAAAGCCGCATAAGGCGGCCTCAACTTAAAATAGTAAGCATCTAGGCCAAATATTACTTTCACTTACGGTATAGTAAATTTTGCGGATAACTTGCCCAAAACGTAATTCGATATTACTTAATTGCTTAAAAGTGGAACCATTTAGAGAGTGTACATAATTATTTCATTCAAACATTCATCCTATTAGGGGCTGTCGGAATAATCGCAGGTGATATAGAAATTTAAATTATTATCCCTGCACTACAACAAAATCTTCAAGAATGGAACCACATAAGGTGGTTTTGACCTTAATTATATAGGTATCTTTTTGATAACAAAACATTTAGGACATGTCATACCATGAATCTACTTGCGATGCACGTTATATATTGCTGACCATTTGCACTGAAATAGTTTTTGTCCTATCAAACATCATAACTGTAACAGAGAACACCCAGTAATATAGACCACATGAAGTGGTCAACTAAAATATGTCATATAAGAAATACTTTAAAATTTTTGAAACTGGAAATTATCCAGAACACCAGAGTTAATAGTTTGGCATTACTAACGGAAAAAAGTCAAATTTGTAGCAAAATGTACATTTTCACACTTTAAATAATGCATTAGAAAAACAAATTTCTACAAGACCAAATACACAGAATATAGGCTGAAGACATTTAAAAAAAATACTAAGTACAAACCATACTGAAATACTTTGTTCAACATGATTTAAAAAAAAAAACAAAATTTTTTTACATTGTTTATAATGATGGAAAAATGGTCAAAACATTTTATTACATACCATGGAAGCTAATTTAAAATTTAACTTACCCATGACTATTAATTTACTATGAACCTAATGTACTTCAAATAAAATACAGCAAAAATGTTATTTAGTTTCCATACTTTCAAGGGTGTACTAAACAGGGCCTATAAATGTAGCAAAACTGAAACTCCGAAACAAGCATAAAATGAAGCCACTTAAAGTGTCAGCTTATGTAGTGTAACATTTAGAAGATAAAATATTACTTGCAACTTGAGACCATTTCCAAAAATTGATTTCCATAATGCAAGTTTTCTAAGAATGCTCTATATATTTAACACTTTCAAAATGAACTTTTAGAACATAAGCTTAATGTCAAGTTATAGTTCGACGATATTCCTGAAATTAGCAACATGCAGCTTCCAAAAAAATATATTAAAAAGAACACCTAAAATAGATTCAGTAAATTGAAGATACATACCCTGCACATCATATACTTACACAATTTATGCAAAATAAAATGCTTTTTTGTAACTAAAATTTTAAGAGGTACGGGATATTTAGACTGATTTTAGTTTTAAAGCTGCATTATATATCCACAAATACCATGTGGGCTACCAAGAGTTTACGTTATAGAAAAAGTAGATTCCATTCATTGCATATTTTTTGTCTAACATACTACCAATAAAGAAACAAGTGTAAAGTCAAAATTTCATGACCCTGTTAAAAATAACTCGATAACAATTTACTTACAATGTATTTCCTTCATACAGTCTTCAGGTAGAGTATAGCATTAGTTATTAAAAAAAATTTACTTCAACGGGTTAGATATTGAAGCTCTTGCAGTGCATGTGTATAAAATTTTTTTAAAATGACAATTATGCCAAACAGCCAACATAAACCGTAACAAAACGACTCTGGATGTGTATGGAACTTATATTTTAGTATTCTATAATAAAATATTAAACTAACTGGCACAACCACCAGCAGTGTTATTTTATTAGTGGCTTAACAAACTTTACTTCATGAAATAAATAATTGGAATATACGTATTAGCAACTATTGCATTCAACTTCAGGATATGTATAACATAAACACTTAAAGGTGATACCTTGCACCAATTGTATTTGTGAATTTGTTTCCTTCAGAATAAAAGTTAACATTTGAAATACACAAGTTAATTTGTTAATAGAACTTCTAGACACATTTTTAATATACCATAATACACAAATTTTCGCCATATTGTGCTAACAGCAATGAAAATTTAAATATAGATGAATATGTAACAATTGATTTTGAGTTTTAAAACTGAAAAGAATATTTAAGTGTGGCAATATCATGAATATCATTTTAAGTAAGGTGTATATACTTTCAAGTTTTTTAATAACGGATATAGATATATTTCCTTCATAAAGTAAAAACTAATCAGAAATAAATTGTAGATACTTAAATTGGATGTAATATAATTAAGTATAATTTTGATGTTCATTTTAGCTTTTAGCAATTGAAACTATCCCGAATATTTTCAAATTACTTGCACATGAATTTTTTAAAGTAAATTTTGCATAAAATAAGTATATATATTTAAAGAATCAAGGTCCTCTTTTATATATACTTATGTGGAAACAAAAGCAGCCTATCAACAAAATGCACATCATATTAAAAATTTTACTATGATTAATTTTGTAATTATTTGAAAGAAATGAATTTAACTAATATTTTGGAAATAAAATTTTCAATCACAGTAGAATTTCTCATATTAATTATATTAAACATAAATATAACTTCACAATGGTGCACATCAATTTTAATACAACACTCAGGCATATCTAAGTATACAATTTTTTGTATGTTAATAATTTTTAATAGATAATGAACACCTAAAAGATATTTATGTAAGAAAATATAGAATAGTTACAACTATACAGTTCTGTACATCTAAAAAAATGGATATTTACTTTTAATATTAAGACTTGCCGCTCTAAACCCGTACGCAAATTCTTCTGTCAGTTGTAGATTTTTTGGGGTAACATTTTATTTTCATTAACATGCTAATTGCTTTTAAAAAAACCATGCATGACTTTTTTGAATATACGTAAGTTTCATAATTTTCTTTAAGAATTATAAAATAAATGTATTGTAGAAAAAAACATACATTTCTAGAAGAAAAGCTTGTTATAGTTAAGACTTACATTAACCTTCATCAGTTATGGATTCCTCAAAGCACACAGAAAACTAATAAGTGTTGCCAGAAGATAAACAAATAATAGCACTTGTATCACATTTTAATTGGTATACAAGGGAACTTTCTGAAACCCTTAGCACTAACTTCTTTTAGCAGACACAGCTGTGTCAAATTCAAACAAAAATCGGAACATGTATGTTAAGGCAAAATACTCGTGCACTATCTTCCAGTGTCTGTAAAATAAAGTACGATAGTCGTATTTCCTTATCGTTTTACCTTTGACATTGACTTTTACTTATCATAATGTTATTAAATTATTTTAATTGGAATAAAACTTTCTGCTTCAAAATAGTTTACAATATTATAAGTTTGACCTTACTCAAGAAACCATCTAGAATTTATTAATTACATTTACGCTCAGCATTGCTTCTTTTAACAGAACCAGAAATATCAATTTGAACAAGCTCTTCATTTTTAATTGAGCAAATTTCCCCTGTATAAAACCTTTTCAAGTCTTCTAATTTGAAATTAAAAAGTTAATGCCTACAATATAAATTAGTTTACTTGTACATAAAAACCTGTTTTCCTGCAATAGTAGACAGCTTCCGAGTAGACCTCTGCCTTCATTGAGTTATAATGAGCACCAGCAATAAATAATTTGGTCTTCATTTATTAGTTACTAGTTGGGTATATAATATTTCTTATGAAGGGTCACAATTGAACCCGAAGTTGGCTTAAAAAAACTTTCACTCCATATACATGTGATGATACAAGGAATTTTTGAATACACCTATCAAAATCATTCAATATGGACCACTATAATTGTGGTTTCTGGAAGCATGCAAATTAGAATCACATGGTATTGCTTATAATACCTTATGTCCTGAAATTATTGAGAATGGCTTATTTTATAAGCTTTGCAGCAAAATATTGCTTCAGATTTTCCACAATTTTGAACACTCGGGACTATCCAAAAGATAAGTCACTTTCCGCTTCATGTATTAAATTTGCAATGGTAAAAATTGATAAAAATTGCAGCTTGCATATTGCCAACCTAAGAGAAAATGTATTTCTAATCTAAGGGATTAACAAATATAAAAAAAACACCTTCATGATCGTTAAATGATAAGAGCTCAATTTCATTTTATGATCAAGAAGGTTGTGTAAAGTACATACATATTTTTTGTTACCGACTGAAATTATTTTAATCTTACAGCCATTCTTTGCAGCTTCTTAACTTAATAATGCTCTCCACATACAACTTCTGACAAAGTTTAACCAACACCTCAGCCACACCAACTTGAGCATCCACGTGAATCTCGTATTCAGGTGGTGCCAGACATATCCTGCTTCTGTTGCAAACATGACACATAGGTATGGAAATTCAGTTGCCGCTTAGAAAATGAGTGCATACAGTGTAGCCCTCGCCTATATTTCTCAGTAGTGTAGAACTGCTTGCGTGCTTGATTTACATGCAAATGTAAATAAATTAATAACAGGTACTTTAATAGGAGACAAAATATTAATAAAACTGTAATCAAATTGTTATAAATTTATTGTTATTTTATTTACAAGTTATATTCAACTAGAAAAACTTTGTACATTTAATGGAAAGAAAAATGATACATTTACAAACCAATATAGCGTGTATCCAGTTCTCCTAGCCTCCCAAGATAGTCGTATCCACAAGGAGACTGTAATAGAAAAAACTACATAATATCACAGAAGAGATTATTCTACTGCACAGCCTTTAAATTGCAAACAATAATGCTATCTTTGCAAAGGAACTTTAACTTGATTAATTTCAGTTAAAAAATTATCTAAACTATGCAAGTCTTCACACGTCTTGTTATCCCAAACGGGCGAATTCGAGTCGACTTGAGTATTGGCAGGAGTCATTGAAGTTTTCAAATTTTGCCATTTTTTCCTACGTAATTGTTGTTTTTGACGCAATTCATTTTCTGCACGAGAAAGGGCATATGTGATAATTGCCTCTGCGAGTAAATCCTTTCGTCGCTGACGTTTTAAATTGATTTTCTTAACTTTAAATTTATTAATCCAATCGGTTAAATCGGAACTTTTAAAATGGTGCCCATTTTCTCGCAAGGCAACGCCCATTGCCAAATATGGGCAGTAATTTCCACAAAAAAAATCAATTTTCCAGATGTATGTAATGCGTTAAATAATTGTAACACACCTGCTTAATATATGTTGGTCGTAGAAAATTCCAAATGGTTCTCGAAAAGTTTTCGTGGACAGTGGTAGACAAAAGAGGAAATTCTGGATGACACCAACCACTTAATTCACGACACAACACAAATTGAAATGCGGCGGAGTAACTGTGTCGGCCCTTTTATATACTTAGAGAACCGAGGAATTGTAGAAGACACCCGAATGAACGATAAATAGTACCATTTAATTTTACATTTCTTATTGACAATTATTGATTTATTGAATATATACTAACATGTCACATGCAAATATTTATTAGTAAATAGTTTCATTTGTTTTATTTGAAACAAAGATATAAATTACTGCGAAGTCAGATAGAAATATAAATTACTAATGCGGAGGATTTTTGATCATGGGTAAAAGTAAAATAAATGCGTCATTGCAGGGAAAACTCACAATACAATAGCACCAAAGTTCTTTATTTAAAATACCCTTTGTTTATACACAATGGTAGAATGTCATTTTCTTCATCTTATTTATTTAGTTATTTCATTTGATTTTTAATTAATAGATTATACATTACAAATATATTGTGAAATTATTAATTCATGACATTAAGTTTTCTAATTTAGCGTAATTTAAAGTGAAAATAACAGAATCGACATTATGCTATACGCGAATTATATTTTAGTTGCCTAAAAATTCAGACCTTTTTAGAATGTATAATAATGTTACGTATTAGTTACAATATATGAATTGGAAATGTGTTTATTATTTCAAAACGCAATGTCTATTATATTCGTATATATTTTAAATTATAATGTTAAATATTTTCGACATACAATTCATGTAAAAGAACACAATAGTATTAAGAAGTACTCGTCAATTATTAAACAAGAAATATAAGAATGTAGGGTAATCACAATTTAAGAAATACACTATGTCGTCATAAGCTGTGCGAGGATAATTATCAGAGTCGTTGGTAATTTAAACAAATGAAGACACTAGAGGTAAAAGGAAAGTAGATAATTTTATCTAAATAGTGAACACTATTAAACCTATCAAAAAAATAGTGCTAATACAGAATAATTAACAGTAATATTGTTTTCAACTTCTCTATTATAGTTATAAATTAGATAGGGATAAAATAATTACTTAATATGTTTTTTGTGAATAATTATAGGATTATTTTTAATACATGTAAATCAAAAATTTACTATAGATTTATGTATTTAGGAATATTTATATATAAATAATAAGATCTTTAATATATATAATCTGTTTAATATACGAAGCCTTTCATTAGATAGTAATAAAACTGGTAGTTATTAATTATAATATTAAATAACTAATACTTTCAAAATAATTATAATTAAAACATGGTTCTGCGGTAAAACACGCACTAAATTATACTCTAATTAATAACTAAAACATTTTAAATCAAGTTATTTACTAATATTGGAATTTTAATTTCCAGTTTGTTTTATTATTTTGGAAAATAAATATAAAATCAGTGACAGTTCAAAAGAAAATTTTTTTCACAAACAATGTTTATTATTTGCAGTGTTAACTATTAGTCCATATCTGCATGCATTGAAATAAATGAAGCAGTAAAATAATGATTTCAAGACAATTTATAATAATTAATTATAAGATGTTTTAAAAATGAATTATATTCCTTATTCTTAACAAATCATTACAATATCCAATGACAGCAACATCATAATCGTTATAAAAACCTTCATTACTATATACATCTCACGTGTTTACAAGCTAGATTCAAAATATATGTTTTGTAACGTCAGTAGTTCAAGCATGTGCAAATGTATGTTGGTACATCCAGAAAATTAATCGAAATTATAACAGTTTCTTTTCATTTCATTGTAAATTATATCTTGTCTCAAAATGAGAAGGAGTGATTAGTACATATTCTTAAGAGATTTCACTGGTTCTTCAACAGACAAGTTTAATTTGGATAAATGAATGCCAGATATCCGCCATTTTTCATAACCTGTAAACGTTTAATTATATTTTTGCATTGTTTTATTTTAATAATATTTAATCTTAATTTTGGATAGGTTGTACATATTAATCCAAAAAGTAACGTTTGTAAGAGGAACTAGGTCTTACTATACCTTGTCTCAGAATAAGGAGTGATTTATTCTGAGACAAGGTATAGTAAGACCTACATAGTTCCTCTTTTTTTCAGCGGGACGGTTACTTTGTGTGCATGAGTGACATTCTCATATTTAATGTGAGATAGTACCATATGTTATATTCTAGATATAAAAAATAATCTCCTTTATTATGGACATAACTTTGATACTTAAAAAATAAAAGAATTAGTTTATTTGTATGTTAAACCTTGGTGGAAATTTTATGCCCGTCTGGAGTCACAAGAATGAATCAATACGTAGAACGACTGACGTCATATTCCAGCTAGTAGAGGTGGATTTATTGTATAGGTTCATTACGTTCGCTTTTTACAACGGAAAAGGCATATCAAGTGATATTTTTTAATGCAAAGACAAATTACAGTTGCTCACATCCTATATCGTACAATTATTAAAACAAGAAGATAATACACAAATGTTATGCATATATTTGTATATTATGTACTAAAACGCTCACTAACTACAGTTATCTGAAAAATACAACGTAAACAATAATTCTTCATGAATGTGTAATTTTGGCATTTAATTTCTTTTGGTGTTTTTTAAAACAAACGTTTTATAATTTTATATTACTTTTACAAAAACATGCTACAAGCTGACCATTACAAGAAGGACATCAATAATAATATAATCATTCTGGTAATGTTTGTGATCTTATATACAGGACTGTGTAAAAGAAAGCAACAATATTTTCCAAAACTTATTTACTAAAACGTTTTTACTAATAATTATTGAGTTAATTTAATTTATAATACTTAATACATCTCTCTAAGAACGATTCACTTAGTAGAAATATAATCACTGGAAATTTCCAAGTTTATAACGTCATACTTCCGCGTAGGGGTGAGATCGACCGCCTGATAAGAGGATAAAAGTAATAAATTTTATTGCAGCACAATGCTCTGCAATAAAATTCCAAGGGAGAGTTAGTTATCTATAAGATTTTGTTTTTAAGAAGCGATACAGAGCGATTCCACAACAGAATTTATTTAGATTCTTAAAAAATGCGCCTACGAGTGAAATTTTCATTTTAAGAAAAAATTGTGACCTATAAATTGTTATAGATAGAAAATGCCTAGAATAGCATTAGTAGACAGAAATAAAATTATTGTTTTACACCAAGAGGATTATAGTCGAGTGAAAATAACAATGATAGTGAAATGTTCCCGATATGCCGTGCAACAAACAATGAAAAGAATGACTGAAACCAGCAGTGTAAGTGATAGAAAGAGTGGACGTCCAAAAAAGCTCAGTAAAGCTGATGCACAATTTTTAAAAGTTAGTTTCTTAAGAAATCGTAAGAAAGTTAGCGCGGAAGTAGCTCAAGATCTTGCGGGAATATTTGTTACTTCGGTACATGCTTCAACAGTAAGGCGATACTTGCTCAGATCAGGCTTGAGGGGATGCGTGGCCTTGAGAAAACCCTTACTGCGACGAGGATATTAGTATGAGTTTTTGGGGATGCAAAAGGAATTTTGTTCGTGGACTACTTCCAAACTAAAACAATAAACTCGGATTGTTATTGTAACCTTTTGGATGAGCTGGATGTGAAAATTAATAAGGAAAGACCTGGTTCACAGAAGAAAAGAATCGTTTTTCATCAAGACGACGCACCCTCTTACACAGCTCAAAAAGCATCGCAAAAATCAGTGAATTAAAGTACGAATTGTTGCAACATCCACCCTATTCGCCAGATTTAGCTCCCTCTGACTTCTGGCTGTTTTCACATTTCAAAAAATTCATGCGTGGAAAACGATTTTCGTCGAATGAAGAGGTAATTTTGATTATCTTCCGGATTCTCACTTCAGGGACGGAATTCATAAATTAGAAGATCACTGGAACAAGTGTATTGAAGTTCTGGGAAATTATATTAATTAATATTATGTATTTCAAACCATACAATCGTGTTTTTCTTATCGGACGACAAAACTTATTGAACAACTTGGTACATTATATCATAATTGACCATAATAGATATTTTAATAGTGGTTGCAAGATAACATCAATAAACAATACTTTAAAATATAATGATGTTTGTTTGTCTATATACATAATTCCTCCTTCCCTAAAATAAATAATTGAAGGGATTGAAATTTGCTCAACGATTTCTTCATTGGGCTGAACACTCAACTTGTTTTTAATATTAATATTATTATTAGTAGTAATAGTATCCGCTTAGTTGAATATAATAAACTAACAAATGGTTACGAACAGCCT
Organism: Dermolepida albohirtum; assembly: GCA_031893035.1. Taxonomy (NCBI): domain Eukaryota; kingdom Metazoa; phylum Arthropoda; class Insecta; order Coleoptera; family Scarabaeidae; genus Dermolepida; species Dermolepida albohirtum. The sequence goes on from JAVIWB010005956.1 coordinate 750,375, forward strand.
AGGTCATCTAGGCTATTCGTAATCATTTGTTGTATGTGGTATTATTGTTTTCCGCTTTAGTTTATTATATTTAGACTAGGTAATACTTGTTGAATTTCTTAAATATATTTAAAGTTATTGTTAATTTTGATGAGTTTATTTATTTGATGTTATTGTTTTGGATTTTTTATTGATATATTAATTTAAATTACCAACCGTGTTTCTTATTTTGAATTGTTGTTTTTTTATTATTCTATTATTTATAAGAATAAGAATAGTAATTTGTTATTCTCATTGATGTTTCGTTTTTTATTTTATAAATTAATTTATTGATTATTTAATATATTTTCAGAATTGTAAAAATGTCTGCAGAAAATTTGCTTTCTAACACTTCCACCACTAATTGGATTGTAATATATTGGTCATGTGAAAATGACTATTGTTAATAATCACATTGTTTGTTGTAATTTACTGTAAAAATGATGTATAGAATGATGTTTTAAAATAGTTTCATAAAATATGTATTTTGAGGATTTTTTTCACTATAGAACGAAATGTCTAATGAAACGAGTACCTGACACTATTTTTAATATTTTGTATTTTTTTTACCTTAATAAATTTGAATTATCTCATTTAAAAGTTCAGTCTCATTTTTATATGAAGTAGTTGGCCATATTAAATGTCGCTTAAAATGCTGTGTCTAGTTTAAGCGTTAAAATATATGGTCAATTGTTCGATATATGTATATCTAGTTACAGAACTGCAATTTGTGTTGCCTATACGCAAACTTTCATTATTATATTTTAATAATAATTTTTAGAAATGTTGTTTAGAGATTCACTAACTCAAAAGAAAACTCAAAATGTCATGATTTTGGAATTGAACTATGAATAATTTTAAATTAATAAACTTTATAAATTGCAATGTAATCCATGTAAACGGTAAGAATTAAGTTTCGTATATTTAATTTCCGATGTCCTTTTAAATTACGTTGATCAATAATGGCAATAAATATTGCTTAAAATTTATTGAAAGCATATTTTTATAATCTAGTATTGTAAAGGTATTACTGGATATCAAATGTGATTTTGTAGAAGAATAGAAGTGAAGTCAATATAGATACATACATCCGAACAAGTTGTTTTGTATGTTTTGATTCATACATTATATGTTGTATTGATTTTAACTTTTAAGTATATTTTCGAGAGTTCGCAAGAATACAAATATTCCCATTTTTCTGTTATAAGTAAATAAATTAAATTTTACATCCGTTGTGATAGGTTTGGTAAGGGAATAAAATGTTGGTTGGTTACATTCATTGAATGTTTTTGACTACAACATAAAATTGTACACAGCTCTTTTGTTTTATATTTCGCAACAATCTCATACTTTACGTGAAAAAATTTAATTGCTTACTAGCGGGTTTCATTTTTAGTTGAACAGTTGAATTTTTTTATGGATGTATCTTTAAGATAGTATGATAATATGACACAAGAAAATTGAAATACAGATTGAATCTATGTAAGATTTTTTTCTTAAAAATTCATTCGAAACGCAACGACCTCGAAAAAATGTTAGAGTGTTATGTTTGTTAAAATAAACATCTAAAGTAGCTTTAACAACGTTGGTTGTTGAAAATTTCTGACCTACAAGATATTTTTTAGGCGTTGAAAAAGGGTAATAATCCGACAGATAAGGCGTGGCGGTAACAAATTGCATTAACGACTTCATTATACCATAGTAACAACGCTTGTGAGCGACCGTGCCTTTTTTTTATCGGTCTTTTGAATGGTAATTAACAGAAGCATACATTTTGCACTCAAAAAAGGGAAGCTACAAACTTTATTCAGATAGAACGTCTATCGCCTTCCTTGGAGGAGGACAAACACTGTGACGTCCTTGTTTAGATTGTTGTTTCGTTTCTGGCGTCTAATAATGAACGCATGTTTTATCTGTGGTAATAAACTGGTACATATAATCTACCATATTTTTTTTGAAAACGCTGGAATACTCATGAGACATTTGCGTTCGTATAAATGTGCATTCATCTCGTCGATAGCTTTTTTTATAGTAAATTATTGAATCAAAATGTACCTTGTTCGTTCTTTAGAAATGTTTACACCTCTTGTTATTTTAGACGTTTTCAAACGACGATCTTTTAACAACATAACATCAATTTTTCAACAATTTCCGTTACAATGCCAGATTTCGGACGTCCGCTTCATGATGCATTTTTAATAGTTATACGATCACTTTCAAGCTCACGAACTTATTTATTAACAATAGATAAACGAGGAGTCGACTTCTTTGAATCATCCTTCATATTATTATGAATATTTGTTGCTGATAAGCGTTTCAAGAAGAATTTAATGTCAGCACGAACTTGAATACTATCTATTTCATCAAACACTCCTAAACGCTTTTAATTAAACAGTCGTTACAACAAAACTGACGAACGTGCAATCTAATATTTGACAGTTGACGTTGTTAGGGAGACAGCTTGCAGACTTGCCACAAAAATAGTCTGAAAACTGCGCAGTCTATCCGTCATTCTATGGATTATTTGGCTCACCCTTGTATATTCAAAAAAATATGTATATGCGAAGCGTAACACAATCGTTTGACTTAAGTTGGTTGTAATTTTACTGATAATTCAGTGACACATAATAATAATAAAAATAATAATAATAATACAATGTGTGGTCAATTTTTCTATAGCAAGATTCAAACGCTACACTATCAAGTGTTAGTCTGAGTAATGCTAATACATTTATTTATTTTTGGAATATGAAATGCAATTTACGAAAGCAATAATAGTAATAGTAATAATAATTCTCGCCTTCACATTTCTCAACAAGTTAATGCCAATTGCTGGGGACATTGGCAGGACATTAGTTATTATTACTACCACGATCGTAGTGTGACTTAAGATCTTTGGCTGTCGGTATTCACTTCAACGACGGAACTACAAAAAACTTTACCGGGAAATAGGGGGATATGAAAGATGTTTATTTGTTGAATAAAAATATTTTTATTCGACAAATTAAAAAAAAATTTGACACTAATTTTCAAATTTTAGGTATTGTTAGATGTCAAAAAGAAATTCGGAGAATTAGCCTGTATAATAAAGTTTTAGTACATTAATGTTTCATTTTTAGTGTAATTGCATTGACTGTTAAAATATTTCTAAGTTTATAGCTTTTAGATTGAGAGGAGTGCTACCGAGAATTTATATTACGTTGTTACAGATATATAAGTATGCCACTTTATTGAATTTTTAAATGATCGTTTGAAAGAAATTAGATATCACATGTCCATGCATGTTATTAAGTTTCACATAATATTATACTTTACGAAATATGTATGTCCCAATGCTAATATTGCAGCTTTATTTAAAGAGTAAACAGTATAGTTTTTGCGTATTACTAAAATACAAAGTATGGTTCTGTAAGTCTTTTATTTAGCAAAATTGAAAATTAATGTGTTTTCAGTTGCTTTTACCAAAGCGCATAAAAGTTTTTGTTTGTAGTAGGTTTGACTGTTAGTGCTATTTTTAACAATGAAATTGGGAGGAGTCTTTCTCGTATAATATTCTTCAAAGTCTCGAGCAAATGTTTACCTAATATTAGCCAATCTTCTTGTATGGCCGAATGTTTATAACTTTATATATAGACTCGTATTCATAGAGGTAATTTCTCTGAAATAAGTGCTTGGTTCTCATTACAACGTCGACACCACTTTATTGATGCAGTGTAGAATGAAAATACTGATACAGTGTTGTGCACTTCTAGAAGATACATTTAGAAAAGATCTATTCTCGTTTAATTAGGGTATGTGGTATATTTATTCGTAAAATATGTTTCCTGTACTACTTATAATAATATTAGTTCGAGTGAGATCTAATTTACTGATTAATGAGTGTTTATATTTTATGTAAACATTATGTGTTGTATAGATTTTTATATGACTTTCATTTGCTTTTCACTAATTACTCCAAATTTTACGTTCCTATTTAAAAAATAAAAAAATAGCTCTTGTATAATTTATTTTATGTTTAAAACTCTCTTCATAATTTGAGTTTTGCAAAAAAAAGTAAGTAGTTTATTAAAATTGGTGTATCTATCATCATGTAGTAATAATGGTTTTACACAATAGCTTTCGATTACTTTAGTAAAAATATTACAAAGAAATTAGTAGTATGCCTTCCTCTATTTTATATGAGATTTAAACACCGTTTATGAAGAAAATCAGTGTGTGTTTATATTTCATGTATACATTATATGTTGCATAGATTTTTACATGAGTTTCATTTGCATTTTTAACTAATTGCTCTAAATTTAGCATTACTTCTTAAAAATAAAGCACCGGTTTTTGTGCATTTTATTTTCTGTTTTTAATCCTCTTCACGATTTGGTTCTTGTAAAAAAAAGGTAAGTAGTTTATCCAAATTGATGCATCTATGTATTTCATGTTTTCAAAAGTGGCATAATTATTTTTCACAATAACTTTCGATTACTTCAGTAAAAATATTACAATGAAATAAGCCTTTTATTTTATGTAGGATTTAAACACTGTTTATGAAGAAAAGTTTATAAAATATGAGTCAATAAGACTATATTTCACAAATAGTCTAATTTGTGTTCTTAGTAAACATACATACTTGTGGGGGTCGAGATCAAATCCTGAACAAATTAAAACATGCGACGCGTAGTTTCGACAATTCAAAAGGGGTAATTTTGATGTGCAAGACAAAGAGCGCTCTGGTAGACCAAAGAAGTTTGGAGACGCGAACCTGCTGAAGTTATTGGATGAAGACCCAACCAAACTCAAAAACAATTGGCGGAAGCGATAAATATGGCCCAATAAAGTCAAAAAATCGTTTGTGAAATGCTGCTTCAAAGGTATGATTGCAAGTCATTTCTGCATCGAACCCTAAGCGCAAAAAATTATGGGTATCACCTGGCGAAGCCGGCCCATCGGCTCTAAGGTCAAATCGTTTTGGTCGCAAGACAATGCTCTGCGTTTGATGGAACTAGAGGGGCGTGGTGTATTACGAACTGTTGGAACCAGGTGAAACAGTTAATACTGATCGCTACCGACAACAAATTATCAATTTGAACAAAGCTTTGATACAAAAACGTCCAGAATGGACCCGAAGACAAGGTAAAGTGACTTTATCGCACGATAGCGTGCCGTCTCATACAGCAAAACCGGTCAAGGAAGCATTGAAAGCACTTGGATGAGACATAATATCGCACCCGCCGTACTCTTCAGATCTTTGCCCGTGTGATTATTACCTTTTCCCATCAATGGGACACGCGTTTGCAGAGCAGGACTTCGCTAGTTTCGAAGAAATTAGAAAATGACTGAATGAATGGTTTTGCTCAAAGGACAAACAGTTTTTTTGGGATGGCATCCATAAATTGCCTGAAAGAAGGGCAAATAAATGAATAAATAAATTTCTCATTTTTCTTGAAAATTATGTACTTTTTTTACGGAAAAAACAGTAATGACTTTCCGGTACACCTAGTACATGTTGGTAATAACTGAAATGTTTTATTCTTCTGGGCTTCCGGGCTGGAACCGCGGCACTGGTATAACTGCCGACGTTTCGTACCCACTCGTATTGGACATCTTCAGGGCTCAACTACTGCACTGAAATTGAAATGTTGTTAATAAAACATTGTTGTATAAGCATGAATCTTTTATTAAGATTAAATATATCGCATGAGGACGAGGATTGATTTGGTTGCCTATCAATATATTTACATTCCGATATTTAGATAAATCGGTTGATTAGTTTATTTTTGACAGCTGATTGAAAAAGAAGCAACACGTCGTTTTGTTAAAATGGAAAAAGCACAGTATCGTGCGGTGATTAAATACTTCGTAATTAAGGGTATGAAAGCTATCGAAATAAAAGGTGGGTTACGGGAAACATTAGGTGAATCTGCTCTATCATCCGCCACAATAAGTAGATGGGTAAAAATGAATTTAAACGTGGTAGAATAAGCTGTGTTGATGAAGCGCGCTCTGGAGCACCTAAAATCGTGACTTCTAAGGAAATGATTATAAAAATCCATAATATTGTATTATTACGCAAGATCGACGACTCAAAGTGAGAGAGATAGCAGACATGGTAAACATTTCAACAGAACGCGTACACCAAATTTTAACGAAAGAATTGGGCCTTTCCAAGCTTTCGGCAAGATGGGTGCCGCGATTGCTTACGACTGATCAAAAGTTCACTCGTTTGCGCATTTCCGATGAATGTTTGGACCTTTATAAGCGGAATCCGGTTGATTTTTGTAGGCGATTTGTTACTTGCGATGAAACTTGAATACACTACAGTATACCCGAAACTAAACAACAGTCGAAACAATGGTTAGAACGTGGTTCTGCACCTCCAAAGAACGCGAAAACCACTTTATCGGCAAACAAGGTGATGTTATCAATTTTTTGGGATTCAGAGGGCATTTTGCTCATTAATTACCTTCAGAAAGGTGCCACAATAAACGGACAATATTATGCAGAACTTCTACAAAAATTAAATGTTGAGATTCGTGATAAACGGCCAGGAATGGCAAAGAAAAAGATTCTATTTCACCAAGACAACGCTCCCTCGCATACCAGCACATTTGTGATGTCCAAAATACACGAGTTGCATTTCCAATTAGTACCGCATGCGCCTTATTCGCCGGATCTAGCCCCTTCCGACTTCCACCTTTTTCCAAAATTGAAAACGGCACTAGATGGAAAGAAATTTTCGTCTAACGACGAGCTTATCGTCTTCGTAAATGAGCCTTCCTGAATCGCATTTTAGAGATGGCATAAGGGCATTGGAGCACCGTTGGAATAAATGTATTGCTCTTTTAGGAGAATATATTGAAAAATAAAAATTATTTTGTATTTAAAAAATTCGTTTTTCTTTTGCATTCTCACTACTTGTTAAACTACCCTCGTAGTTCTATGTCATACCGTTTATAATTTTTTTTTATAGTGTTTGTGTTTGTCATTAATTTTTTATTTATAAGCGAATCTTAACCAACTGAAAGTACCTTCGACGTGAGTCAATATGATTAAAATAGTTATAATGTTCACATACATCTTGTATACCAATATAAACAAACAAAATATAGAGGACATTAAACACTTATGATTAAATGTTCTAATTGGTAAACTGTCAATGATCTACGGCAACAGTTTGGTAAAATATTCTAAGAAAAGTACGATTCGCTTTAAGACTGTCTGTAAATAACATAAAAATAGTTTAGTTAATTGATTAAAATATTGGGTCTGGGAAAAAGTTCGTGGCGTTTTTTCAGTAAAATTCAACTGGTCCCCGCATGGCGCGTGGACGAATTCATTTAAACCGAATATTCTCCATTATTATCGACAATGTTTCGCCATTTTTTTGGTAGATCCATGATCCCATCGGTGAAAAACTTCTGTGGTTTCTGGTCGAAAAACTGAATCAAGTAGTTTTCACAGGCTTCTTTTGAAACCAACTTAATTCCATTGAGAGAGTTCTGCAGAGATCGAAACAGATGATAGTCAGAGGGTGCTATATCCGGACTGTAAGGTGGGTGCATCAAAACTTCCCAACCAAACTCTCTCAATTTTTGACGGGTCATCAAAGAAGTGTGTGGTCGGGCGTTGTCATGATGGAAGACAACACCTTTCCTATTAATCAATTCGGGCCGTTTTCTTTCAATCGCCTGGCGTAATCTCTCTAGTTGTGCACAGTAGAGTTGAGAATCAATCGTCTGACCAGTTGGAAGTAGCTCGTAGTGGACGATTCCCCTCCAGTACCACCATACACACAGCATCACTTTTTTTGGCGTCAATGTTGGCTTAGCGAACGCTTGTGACGGCTCACCATCCTTTATCCACGATCTTTTACGCTTCCGATTATCGTACGTAATCCATTTTTCATCTCCGGTTATTAAACGTTTCAGAAACGGCTCGATTTCATTCCGTTTCAGCAGCGCATCGCAGATGTTAATTCGGTCAATCATGTTTTTCACGCTCAACTCATGAGGGACCCGACCCATACGTCAAGCTTTTTTTTGTAACCAGCTTTGTGTAAATGGTTCAAAACAGTTTTGTGGTCAATGCCTAGCTCCATGCCAATATCGACACTGCTGATATGCTTATCTTGTTGGACTTTTTCAAGAATTTCATCAGATTTTTCAGTGATTGGACGACCGGAGCGTGACTCATCTTTCACATTGAAATTTCCAGAACGAAAGCGAGCGAACCATTTCCGCGCAACAGATTTCGATAAAGTACCTTCACCGTACACAGCACAAATTTTATCACAAGCCGCGCAGCGTTCTTCCCCTTATCATAATAATATTGCAGAATATAGCGAAATTTCTCATTATTCTTCTCCATTTTCAAGTGCGAATAACTTTCCAACCACTGCACCGATTACAATGTTTCTACGCTCAAACTAACGTTCGGAAGGTCATCTAAAAAACGAGCCCTCGGTGGTGTCGCTGTGACTTGTTGTTCTTTAGTTATCGGCAACCAATGCCATCTATCGGGAAAAACGCCACGAACTTTTTCCCAGACCCAATATATACAAACTGACGTGATGTTTTTCGTGGAATACAATTACTGTGTGATGTGTTAAATTTAATGATTATCAAAGTTCTTTTCTAGTAGATAAAATAATAGAGCAAAATTACAAAGTCGTTTTTATCCTGTTATATTAGATTTATTAAATATTTAGGCTCTCATTCGAAAATATTTGCTTTCTTTTACTGTTTTTCAATTGCTTTTTCTATTATATACAATCTCTAAATTCCGTTATTTAGTTCGAAGAATTTATTTTCCGAAAACATCTTAAATAACTTATATATTTTCTTAATTTTTCGATATTAAAATAACTATTTCTGAAAATTTGTACATATGTAACTTTAAAGGATTTATCACAAATTGGTAAATATTTAGATTTTAGGACTCCAAATTTTGTTGAAATTTTACTTGCTCTTCCTGGAACTTTTAATTATTTAATAATCCTTTGGATAATAAGTACTTATAAAACTTATTTCTATGACACAAAGCCGTATATAATCAATATAGAAAGTGTGTCGATTTTAGCTCCTTGACAAATCTCAAGTTTCTGGGAATTTACTTAATTTATTCAAGCAGGAACGCCTAATGAACGCTTTGGGGTTCAGAAGTGCGCAAGCGTTTTCGAACAATATATGATAATATAAAGTAAGATAATTTAACTATTTCTACTATAATTATAGAATAAATGTAAAATAAGTTATTTACAGTAACCCAATAATAATACCAGCTATAGTCAGTACGATATTTGTTTAGCCAGAATTCTTAAAAGATCACTACGTCCTTTTTTAGAATAAACCGCACTCGAGATTCGGTTAGTAATAAACTATTAGCGGTATTGTCTGTGTAACTGTTGGAGTTAGTGTGGCAAGCGTGAATTTAAGTTTCATCTAAAAAACAATTAGTCTGGCTCGTTTCATATAATATTTAAATTTTGTCTAGATAATTCAACCTCAAAGCACAAATATCAGTTTTCTCTATTAGCAACCGCCGATTGTTTTTTATAATTGTATGCAGGTAGGTACGTTTTTCCGAAAAGCCGTATTCCGCACTTAATTTTCCTTGTAAGTGAGTCAGAGTATTTCTACAATATCCGTTTTGTGGTAATTATAAATTATGCGAACGCCGCGCCGTCAATGTGTACACTACTTGTGTGTCGATTGCGATTTATTCTCAGAAAGTGACCTAGCGGTCTTTTGAGAATTCTGGCTCACCAAATATTGTTTCGGCTATATCACATTTCGCATCCCTTTTTATTTACTACACGGATAATGACCAATAAGAATAGCAGGGTCTGTTGCATTGGCCAGTGCGAAGAACACACCAGTAGATGTAGCAGGCTTATTGTTGATATACAACAATTATGTATTTTACTGATCTATGCATTTTACATTTCGCTAGCTGTATATATAATATTGCCTTCCTAAGACGAAGATGAAAGATGACTGTTGTTATTGACAACTAAAACTTTTTCGACGTTTTCTTCTGTGAAATTAGTTCGAAATATGTTCGACGTATAACTTTTCCGTAACATCGTTTCAGTTTCGAGATTGAATAGCATTATTTAATAATGTTTGTTACCAAAAATGCTTCACACTGTTCCTTGGCGAACAAATTTTTCCTGGCAGATAGTTCGAGTTTCATGAACGGTTCTGTGCTATTTCTTTGGAAACCATAACCATTTTCTATGGAAATTAACTGTGAATAATGAATAAGTAAATAGCAAATAAGTCAGAAATATTTGGAAAGAATACTAAGGAAAATGTTTGGAGGAAGAAGATGAATAAACCAACAATTAATCAAAGAATTAGATATTAGATAGCAGCAGGTAAGATGGTTAGGACATGAATAATGATGAAGGAGAACCGAATCTTAAAGCTGTATTTACAAATAGGAAAAGGAGATAAGAAAGTAAGAGCGTGTCCAAAAAAGAAATGTTTGGGTGCATGTATACATATACAAGACTGGCTTGAATTGGAATAGGAGTATGTACATGACTTTAGAGAAAAGAGCTGTGAATAGACTATGATGGAGAAAGATCGTTGAAAAGATAGAGGAAATAAGAATCTACAGTTAGAAGCCATGGACCCTAAAGGCTTGTAGTGTAGTTTTGTATATGTATGATATATTTGTATTATATATATATATATATATATATATATATATGAATTTATATATGTATATATGTATTTATGTATTGTATATATGTGTGTATATATATTTCCTACAATACATTTACGTATTCATTTGAATTTAGTCTTATCGGGAGAAATATTGGTTTTACAATTTGAAGATTTAGGATACCTAGCCAAACATTCACAGAAAACTTTCTTCGATGTCCAAGTTCCCGAATAGCTTTGGGATTTTGATCCGCACGAAAATGGAAATTTGAACATGTATTCGTCAATCCATAAAATATGTTATAAAATGTTTGGATCTTCTTTCATTTTCTTTAAAATTTTGCTGCAAAACATTATTCTTTGCAAATTGTAATTTTTGTATAATTGTCGTGCTTTTGGAAGATGTAACGGTCTTAAAAGGCTCTCCGTAAGCACCGAAAGAATTTTTGTCTTACTTAGAACGTTCATTTCTTGGACTATTTATCTAATGCTGCAAGTACGCTCCTGATGAACAATATTAAAAATTCTTTATTACGCTTGAATCGTACAATGATGTCTTGGTTTACAACATCGATTGGGCAAATGTGCCTATTTCACGAAGAAATGTATTGGTAGATGGATGCTATCGGTGTGCATACCGTATTGTATATTCGTCTTTTGTCAAGTGCGCATTTCCATTGCAAAACCCAATAATGGTATACATATCAGCACATTCGTTGATAGCTTATATTAGAAATTGCTTGAGATATTACAAAAATTAGGTAAGTAGGGGGGGGGGCACAAATAATGAACTCACAATCGTCAAAACTTGACAAATAATTGCCCTTAAATTATAGACATTATCTATGCCAAGGTTACCATATATGTACACTTTAGCGTAAAAAAGCTATTAAAGAAATGTTAAATAAGGCAAAATATTGGCATAAAGCGATTAATTACACCAACATAGTGCTTTATGATTTTATTTGACAGTAAAAAAGCATAACTATTAAATTATTAAAAACATGAAATTAAAAAAATTCGAAATATTTTTTGTCTCACATTTTCAACATTGATTCTCTCGTGTGCCTCAACGAGTATTAATACAATATTTTTGCATTAACGACGACGCTACTTTAGGGACAGAACTGCGTCTTTCAAACCAGAAGGATCTAACGTCATTTTCTTTTAGTTTTGTTAATAGGCGAACGTGTATAACGCATATAAAATTAAAATACATTTTATAATTCTACAATTGTTAAGGACATGAATGAATTTTTACTTTAATTTTATATTTTAATATTGTGACTATACTAAAAATCTTAATTAATATTATTTTAATTTTATATTTAACATTTGGCACAATAATTCTATGAATTTTAATGTTAGGCTTTTCCGAATTTTATTTTACTTAATATTCTATAAACTGTAAACTGTGTGTTATTCCCAATTGTAAGTACATTTCCATTGTATGTCAAAATTTCTGAGAAAGCCATTTAGTACATTCAAGCCGGATGCAATTCCCTCGGTCTAGATTTATGGCCCCTATTAAATTTATTAGTGTAACCTTTTAGTCGCTTGAATAGTTTAATAATTTTCTAGGAAACATTATTCTGGATCTTTCCCTATTAACTATAAAATGCCTTTCGGTGGGAAATCGTCCCTTCCTTTTTTTTTTTTTAAAATTCAAAAGTAGTGTAATCATCAGAAAATTAACTGCAAATAGTTTCAATTATTCGTTGATTCATATTACTTATAAAATATTTGCTTATTGTATGTTAAGTTAATATAGACTAGTTAAAATTTTATCGTTGTCTAGGAGGTAATGTGAAGTAACCAGCAAAAACAACAAAACAACAATTCTTCAAACGAGGAGAATTCATCAACAATATTATTTTAAAAGAATGAACCGATTTCATGACGATTATTTGAAAACAAATTCGGTTGTTATAGTACAGCGTGCTTTTTGAATGCGATTTAACATTACACCGCCTTCTCTGAAGAACATACGCCAATTTTTCTTTCTAGGAAAGTATCGTAACAGAACAGTGATATCTCAAAATACTTCATAATTGGCTTTTCCATCTACTGCACGCAAATTCAGATCAATTCATTTTTCAACGAGATGAAATACCTATTATCATCTGATGGTTCGAAATTTTTTGGATGAAGAAATGTCTCAGTGATGGGGCCCAAGATCTCGCTCTTGTCCTTGACCTGCAAGATCCCTAGATCTCCCCATATGTGACTTTTTCATACAGATATATGTAAAAGCTTAAGTTTATGTTCTTTCATTACGCAATGATCTTATTTGACAAACATCGGAAAATAACAGCAGTCCACTCAAAAGATCATGATATGTTATTACACGTTTAGAAGGTACTCTCATACCGCTTCGATATTCGTGCGGTAGGTGGTGGCCACATTAAAAACTTGCAAGACCTGAAATAACATTTTATTATGAATACTTTCTACTTTCTTGGACTTTTGTACTACTTTTCCATAATAAAATATGAAATTGGTTCACTATTTTAGAATAATCCTATATTATAGTTTACTACTAGTAAGTTATTGAAAGCCTTAGAAAAATCTGTATAAATCTACTTATACACAAACCATTCTGATACATTATTATCAAATGAACACAAATCTTATTGATATCTGCATATGACGAAGAGCAGTTAGTTTTTACACTGTTCCTTCCATTATTTAGTACCAATACAAAGGGTACAAGGAAAGTTTTGCAATACAGCTTAGTTTATTCAATTTTTTTAAAGTAATTTCCTCTACACTCAATACACCTCTTGATCCTCCGAAACCAATCTTTAAACCAGTTCTGCCAAGTTTCACTAGGGAGTAAAGCACACTCGTTATCCCAAGCCCGCAGAAGGTCCACATCACTGGAAAACAGCCTCACTTTTAGCTGCATTTTCACATGCGGGAACAGTGCTCGAGAAGTTTCAATCCTATCGTGGTCAAATATTCGGTGCAGGTTTTGGCGCAGTGAGCTGGAGCATTATCGTCATGTAGGAACCGGGTGCCATTCTTGACTTTGGGCGTCGGTTCTTTATAGATCCAATGATTTTACGCAGGCACTGTTCATTACATCACTTACCTGTGACTGGCTAAAACGACGCGTACCACAATTCCACTCGATTTGAAAAATACAGCTATCATTTTCTTCATTACAGATCCGGATTTTCTGACAACTACGGGTGTGTCCTCATCATCAAAGACCCAAACTTCGTTTTGAGCTTTGGTCGGCCCATCGTAATAGTACAACCAAGTCTCGTTACCTGTCACTATGTTGTTCACATACCGAAATTGTCCCATATTAAACTTTTTTACCATCTCCCGGCATCAAGTCACACGTCGTGTCATCCGCTCATCAGTCAGTCGATGCGGCAACCAGAGAGATCAAAGTTTCGCAAAACGCCCTTATCTCATTTCGTGACCACGATGCCATCGCAAGCACTTTACACTCTCACTACTCAATAACTGAACCCATTGACATGGCGCGGCGGCTGCTATGCACGTATGAACATGTCTCAACATGCAGCAACAAGCAGCTTCCTACGATTCATTGTTGCGTCATATTGCAAAACTTTCCTAGTACCCTTTGTACACCTGTAGTGTATTGCATTTAGTTGTTTCTTATTCATCGTATCGAAAAGCACAATGTGTTGATCTATATAAAGAAAGTAATATTTTCAGATACTAAATAAAGAATAATAAAATTTGTTTAATTCTTACCTATTAATTATTAAGTAAATCTATTTATTTCGAGATATTATTTCTAAGAGTGTTAGAAGTTCAAATGTTATTATTGAGATATTTTAGGTAACATTTTTGAAAATAAAAAAAAAGAAGTCGAATTCATTTACCTTTGATACAAATAAATTTCTACACTCACTGGGACGAGTTGAAGATATTGGTTTGAAAATTATATATGTATTATAGTGTTTGGGTTAAAAATACATTAAAAAGCCACTTTTACAATCGCTTAATGTCCTGCGCCTCGTATGAATTTATGTGAATACTCGTTTGCAGGTGCAGTTATTTTCGTAAATGTAACATCAAAGAATATAGGCGACTATAATTGAAATGCCTTCGAAACGGAGTAACCAAACAGTCAAGAGCTATGATGAACCTAAGCAACTGTGGACGGAGGAATCCGCCGTAGAGAATGAAGATAGTATGTCTAACGACACTGACGAAGACGATTCTGAATCAGAATGTGAAATGAGCGAATTACGTCGGGCCAATCAAGAAATATGGGTCGAAAGTAATGTTTGGGACGAATTACATGTAAGTAATTTAGACACTCTGTACTTATTTTATATGTCGTTTTCTTTTCAAATTTAGTGTACCTTCTAAGGAAGCAACTTCAGACAGTGTTGTTATTAAATATTTGAGGCAGTAATGAACTTTATCACAGAAAAGCTTAAATTTTTGTTTTCCGTGTTCTTGTATACTAATTGATTGAGCGTGGAAAACATGATTAAATCTATTACAAATTTTCTTAATTATTATCTTTCTACTACTTTACTATTTTACAATTATAAGGATTCATGTACTAATGTAAAAAAGGCAGAAGTATAAGGAACGACTGAGTTTCTCAAATGTATGTACTAATTTATGCTGAACCTGTCCACAGTGTAGTGTATTGAATAATGTGTAACTAAGTATGAATAAATTTATAATTGCATTATAAATGTTTCTAAATAGTTTTGGGATGGATTAGTTTTATTTATAATTGCTTATCCTTTACAAATTCTGTTTTAACTATAAAATTATTTTTATTAGAATTGTAACATCAAAAAGTAAATTTATTATTAAATTTTTAATTTAATATTTTATTATTTATTAGTTGTTAATAATTTAGTTTGCATTATTGCTATGATAATATCAGGGCTATATCTATTGTTCCAAAATAACTGGAATGATGAAAAAAAATTGTTACGAAATTTTAAAAAACTTATTCTATTTATATAAAATGTGTTTATTCAGCAGGAATATAATGATTTACATTTTCAAAAAGTTCAAGATCCAATAACTTGTGTTTGTGTCTTGCGTTGTCTTGATGAAATAACGGCTCTTTCATTAAGTGCTTTCTATCCTATTTAAAAAAAACACAAAGTGTGTCTGAGATATCATCGGAATTTTTGATTCGTTTGAAAGGACTATCGATATCATTAAGTATGGAATATAACATCGTGCAAATGTCCGCCGAGGCTTCGTTGGGTGGTGCGCATCCAAACTGTCTAATTCTTCATGACTGTGGCGCATAAATCAGACTGAATTTGACTGATGGCATGGGTTACGCTGGTTTTGAGGGGCGCTGTGGTTTGTGGCTTATTTGCATAGACCTGCGACTTACGAAAACCCCACAAGAAAAATCTAACGGGTTCACATCGCGCGATCTCGGTGGCCAGTTCACATCATCTTCACGTGAGATGATCATGCCCTCAAATCACTCGTGCAGAATGACCAATGCAGCATGAGCTGTGTGGCACGTAGCGCCGTCCTGTTGAAAACACATGTCGTTGGTGTCCATATCATCCGATTCAGGCCAAAAGAAGTTGGTAATCATCGACCTGCAGCGCTCGCCATTGACGGTGATGGCCTGGCCAACATCGTTCTCACAGAAATATGGACCAATGACGCAATGAAGTTGTGGTCTGCGAAAGGCCGAGTTCTTGTAAGCGACGCGAAATCGACTACCTCGGATTCTCCTGCACACTCTCACGGACAGCAGAGATGTTTTGGGCGGATCTTTCGTTTCGTCATCGTACGGATTTATCCAGCACACTGCGAATAGTCCTCTCGATAGGACGATTATGGCGACCGCAAAATGGGAGAAGCGCGCAGAACGTTGCCCGAACAGAACATCCATTTTGATAAAACAATTTTATCATTTGCACCTGTTGTTTAACGTTATATCCGTCCATGGTGATTTGTCAAAATAGACTGAATAAATGACAGCCAATTCGACAGAGGTAGCTTCAACAGTATGGCCGGTATCAACTGTCAAATTTCAGAAGATATTGGAAGACCCGTTATTACTCCTTCATGATTAAGAAGCTTTGGACGGGTCTGGAAGTTGGATTCATTGAAATTGTCTAATCGACGACAGTACACACTCGAATTAATTTTATCGTTCTGTGATAGGAGCTCAAAACACACAATATCTTTGAAATCCACCACACTGAGAGCATAAACTCCCTTTTATGATTTTCTGCTTACCATGATATTTGACAGAAATATTGGGTCTGGGAAAAAAGTTCGTGGCGTTTTTTCAGTAAAATTCAACTGGTCCCCGCATGGCGCGTGGACGAATTCATTTAAACCGAATATGCTCCATTATTATCGACAATGTTTCGCCATTTTTTTGGTAGATCCATGATCCCATCGGTGAAAAACTTCTGTGGTTTCTGGTCGAAAAACTGAATCAAGTAGTTTTCACAGGCTTCTTTTGAAACCAACTTAATTCCATTGAGAGAGTTCTGCAGAGATCGAAACAGATGATAGTCAGAGGGTGCTATATCCGGACTGTAAGGTGGGTGCATCAAAACTTCCCAACCAAACTCTCTCAATTTTTGACGGGTCATCAAAGAAGTGTGTGGTCGGGCGTTGTCACGATGGAAGACAACACCTTTCCTATTAATCAATTCGGGCCGTTTTCTTTCAATCGCCTGGCGTAATCTCTCTAGTTGTGCACAGTAGAGTTGAGAATCAATCGTCTGACCAGTTGGAAGTAGCTCGTAGTGGACGATTCCCCTCCAGTCCCACCATACACACAGCATCACTTTTTTTGGCGTCAATGTTGGCTTAGCGAACGCTTGTGACGGCTCACCATCCTTTATCCACGATCTTCTACGCTTCCGATTATCGTACGTAATCCATTTTTCATCTCCGGTTATTAAACGTTTCAGAAACGGCTCGATTTCATTCCGTTTCAGCAGCGCATCGCAGATGTTAATTCGGTCAATCATGTTTTTCACGCTCAACTCATGAGGAACCCATACGTCAAGCTTTTTTTTGTAACCAGCTTTGTGTAAATGGTTCAAAACAGTTTTGTGGTCAATGCCTAGCTCCATGCCAATATCGACACTGCTGATATGCTTATCTTGTTGGACTCAAGAATCAAGAATTTCATCAGATTTTTCAGTGATTGGACGACCGGAGCGTGACTCATCTTTCACATTGAAATTTCCAGAACGAAAGCGAGCGAACCATTTCCGCGCAACAGATTTCGATAAAGTACCTTCACCGTACACAGCACAAATTTTATCACAAGCCTGCGCAGCGTTCTTCCCCTTATCATAATAATATTGCAGAATATAGCGAAATTTCTCATTATTCTTCTCCATTTTCAAGTGCGAATAACTTTCCAACCACTGCACCGATTACAATGTTTCTACGCTCAAACTAACGTTCGGAAGGTCATCTAAAAAACGAGCCGTCGGTGGTGTCGCTGTGACTTGTTGTTCTTTAGTTATCGGCAACCAATGCCGTCTATCGGGGAAAACGCCACGAACTTTTTCCCAGACCCAATATTAGGATCAGGACCAAGACCGTTTTCTCACCACATTACTATAAACAATACACTCCTTATCATTAGTTATTAGTAGCTTCAAAAAAGGCTCGTTTCCTTATGTTTAAGGAACGTATTGCACATGTGTATATGTACGTGCGCTCAAGTAAACTTCTTTCAGTTTATGAGGAATCCAAACATTGACCTTGCTAACGTATCCCAGTTTTCCTTGTGTAGTTATGAACCCTGAATGATGGATGTTCAAACGGTTTTGCAATTTTTCAAGTCATGGGCCGTGAACTGGACTCGATCAACGTCTTTATTTTGTCTTCGTCAACTTCAATGGGCCTCTCTGTTTGAGGGACGTTGTTAAGATTACAATCACCAGTATGGAAATTTGTTATCTATCATTAGCATTAATGTTCTTGTAGAGCACAATCGCAATACACTTTAAGCAACTTTTCGCAAGTTGTAAGAACTACAAACGTTGGTTTTTCATTTTCATTTATAAAATTTCAACATTCAATCAAATCGCTCAATTTTTTTCAAAATAAATTTGGAACTGTCAGCTGTTACATAGTACAGCATCAAAGTAGCTGCGAATGCCTTTCGAAAATGAACTAGCGTTATCTGTAGTGAAAATACGTTATGACTTTCTCTTCTCTTCTCTTTACTCTAAACATTTATTAGAAAACGAAACGCCTATAATTCATATTTTAACAATAAAATTAGAATAACAGAAGCACATTTTAATTAATTTGGAAAATATTAAATACGAATGTACACAGAAATAAAAAACTGAAAGGTAAATAAGAATTACAGATTATATGATGCTTGAAGCTAATATTGTGATGCATAATTGGATAGCTATCGATTGAAACCAGTCGGTAAACGTACCATATTTTTTATAGTACATTTGAATTCTACAAGATATTCTAGAAAGACTTCCTAAAGTTTTCTTTATACCTAAATTCGAAAATTTTAAAAATATTTCAGTTGTTTTGAATATATTTGGTTTAATATTTTTATTTTTGACAAATTTTATACATAATTTTCATAAAGTTGAAGCAAATGCAAATTTACCAAAACTTTTTTTCAAATATAATGCTCCATATTTTTTTTCGTATTCGAATCCTTTTCATGTTGTATAGTTTTTGCTGATTTTGAATGAGACACAACTTGTAACAATTGTTGATAGCTAGCTATGGAAATGACAAGTAGGGTCAAAAAAAATTAAACAATTAGTGTTTACAATTTTTGTTTGGTGGTATATGGATACTGTAAACATATTTTGTATTTTATATTCATAAAGAGTGTCATATATTAACAGAATTTACCGTATGTTCATTGAGTGGTATTCTCGTTTAATTCTAATGAATAAGCAAAAGTTTAGACGAATGGAATAAATCTTTGATTCAGAAATGTGAAATCTAGTAGGCCACGACTGTAACCCATTAAGAAGTTAATGAAATTAATATTCGGGTATATTTCAGTCCTTATGGTTCAATGACATCTTCAACATAAGATCTAAAATTATCTCATTATGCAGTGTAAGGAATTTCAATTGTACAAGAACCCCATCCTGGCGACAATGAAAAATGCACGCACAAGAGAAGTTCGTTCAGAAATTTTAAGGTGTTTTCAGCAAAGTGGAGGTTATATCGAGTACTTGTGAAATGTTATCTCTTTAGTTGTTAAACTTTCTATATTATTTGCAAAATTAAGAGTCCAAATTTTGTCGCCTAAATTTTTATTTATCCCTTGTCTTCTTCATCTGCAATAAGTTTCACGCTACTGAATCATATAATTTCTGATTTCAGCCGTTAAAATTTGTTGCGTATTCAATAATGACAGATGAGGATTTCTCTCATTTACCACAGGCCAGTTTTTGTGAATAATTTTGTAACATTCTTTGTTAAATAAAATAAGTTCTAAATTGTCGTGTTCGATTATGCTATTTATTTATTAATTATTTTATGATAGAACAGTATGCATTTGACTAAATAATATTGACATTACCTGTCACTTCTGTAGCTACCTATCAAGAGTCATCGCAGTTTGGGGTTCATTCAAAACCAACTATTTATAACAAGAAAAATATTGAAGATAGAGAAGGCTATTTTGTGCTAATGTAGAATTATGCAATCAAATACGAACAAAAATAAGGAACATTGTACTTGAAAAAAAAGTTTTGGTGGTTTAAGGTTACGTCTAGTCAAAACTACTTTATCAGCACCCTGTATAAGATTTTTCAAAAGTAAATGCATCAGAGTAACGATTGAGTGATCTTCTACTTATATTGCAAATATCATTACTTCCGGTGTTAAAATTGCTACTGCAAATAATAATAATAATGGTGTAAAATCGGATATTTTCAAAAAAATTCAAATATCCAAAATGGTTGAATTTAAGGAGGAAACTTTAAAAAGTTTTCTTAGAATAACTTGTGAAATTTAAATATGCAATAAGAAGTACATATTTCCATTTAAAATAAAGAGTTGTCAGCGGCATCTGGTTTAATTGGAAGTGTAGCCATCACGAAAATACTTTCATTGAATAAAACATGAGCCCTTATACTTACCCAAACAGTTTAAGAAAAAAAAATAAAGAAGTACCCCCAATACATCTAATGAATGGTTTCAACCAATCACCTTGTGTGTACATATTTATATTCATCTACGATGTTGAAAGGAAGACATCATGGCACTCTGTATTTAGACACACGTATGCATTTCATTTATTATAAACACTTTCCTAATGATGTTAAAATATTCAGATTCAAAATTTAATGACCAAAGCAAACCGTTTTAAGTGTTTATATGAAATTTAAATTTAGTTTTAAAAAACATTTCAAAAATTGTAATTGTAAATATTAGGTTGATGCATAAGTTCGTAGCTTTTTGATTTCTAGAATGAGAGTGCCTTGAACGAAAGGATAGGCATATGTCAAAAATTACTTTATGCCGTATTGTTCTTTATTTGAATAGTTTATAAATTTGTGCGAAAATTGTTTTATTTATCGACAAAAGAAAATGGAATATTAAATAGGAAAAATGATAATTTCCGATATATGATGTATACCTTTTTCCGAGTTCAGTAGAGGAGTTAATGCATCGAAAGTCGCTAGAATCATTTGTGCTATTTACGGAGAAAACGTAATTTGGGAGAGTACAGCGCGGAAAAGAATTTTCTCGGTTTAAGGAGGGTCATTTAGCCATAAACGATTCTAATGCCCAGGAAAGCCATGGGACTTTAGGCGTGGATCGAAAAGTTGTCAAACTACGAGAAGGAAATTGAGAATATATTCTTGATTAGGTTATTTACAAAGGGTACTAGGAAAGTTTTGCAATACAGCTTTGCTTATTTAATTTCTTCAAATCATTTCCTCTACATTCAATACACCTTTCCATCCTCCGAAACCAATTTTTAAACCAGTTCTGCCAAGTTTCGCTAGAGAATATAGCACACTCGTTGTCCCAAGCCCGCAGAAAGTCCTCATCACTGGAAAACCGCCTCTCTTTTAGCTTCATTTTCACATGCGGGAATAGTGCAAAGTCGCAGGGAGCAAGATCTAGACTGTTGGGAGGGTGCTCGAGAAGTTTTAATCCTGTCGTGGTCAAATATTCGGTGCAGGCTCTGGCGCGGTGAGCTGGAGCATTATCATGATGGAGGAACCAGATGTCCATTCTCGACTTTGGCCGCAGGTTCTTCATAGATCCAATGACTTTAGGCAGGCACGGTTCAGCATACCACTTAGGTGTGACTGTCTTCTGTGTGTCCAAAACGACGCGTTCCACAATTCCACTCGATTTGAAAAATACATCCAAACTTTGTTTTGAGCTTTGGTCGGCACATCGTAATAGTACAGCCAAGTCGCGTCACCTGTCACGATGTTGTTCACATACCGAGATTGTTTGTTATTAAATTTTTTTAGCATCTTCCGGCACCAAGTCACACGTCGTGTCATCTGCTCTTCAGTCAGTCGATGCGGCACCTAAACAGAACAAAGTTTCATCACGTGCAAATGATCATGCAGAATCGAACGAATTGCTGGTGCATTTAAGCCTGAAGTACTCTCTATCTGTTGGTAGGTCACTCGCCTGTCCTCGCCAAGTATTGTCCTCACAGTAGTAACGTTTTTCTCCGTAACTGACGTTCGTGACCTTCCCGGCCTCTCAGCATCATCTACAGTTAAATTTTCCCTTTGAAATTCTCTATACCACCTGAATATCGTTGTGCGATGTGGACAAGCATCACCTATTGCAAGAGTTATTTCTTCGAAGCACTGGTCTATGTTTAAACCATATTTTTTATTATCTTATTTCGTGACCACGATGCCATCGCAAGCACTTTACTCACTGCTAATGAATAAGTGAGCCCATCGACATGGCACGTATGGACGTATCTCAACAAGCAGCAACAAGCGGCTTCCTACGATTCATTGTTGCGTCATATTGCAAAACTTTCCTAGTACCTTTTGTATTTTGTTTGTTAAAAAATTAATAGATTTTGAGTTAAATAAAAACGTTGCGAACTTATGTATCACCGTAATACATGTGCTTTTTTATTTAATGTTAAACTTGATTAATATTTAAAAATACATTTTTTTTCGAAGCTATATTAATGATAATATTATTTTGTATTGTACATATGTGAAATAACAGAGAGATATCAGAAACATAGAACATAGTAAAATTCCTCTGTATTTGAATTGATCACAGTTTATTTACAAAATTTTAATATATTAAGAAACTAAACAAAAGTCTGCAAAATTCTTTGATGTTTCTTACTCTAATAAAACATTTACCGTAAATTATTTAAAGTTTTAAAGTAAACACATATACAGAGATGTGGCCTTAAAATATTTTTATAAATTTATATCAGGATCTATTTTTGTAGGAGCTTGGAGGATCGGATGCAATATTTGAAACCATACAAAAGGACGACATAGAAAATATAGCTAAGTATAAGTCTTACACTAAAGCTGGCTTGATGATAAGTTGTTGGTATGGAAAGGACAAATTTACAAAATATTTTTTAGAGAACGGTGCAGATCCTAATATATCTGATAATAGTGGCCGGTTAGATATTAATATCAATATGCTTAAGAATTTATTAAAGTTATATGTATGTGTTGTAGAACACCATTACATTTAGCTGCATCGTCTGGTGCATTGGAATGCGTGAAATTATTAATTGATCACGGAGCAAATGTCTCCAAATGGGATAGGTTATATAAAGCTACTCCGTTGCATTGTGCAGCTAATAAAGGCAACTTATGCTGTTTGAAATTTCTTATTAGGAACGGGGCTGATGTAAACGCTGGAATAGCGCAGAAAAGTCCACTACATTATGCTGTTCAAAATGAAGCCTTAGAATGTGTTAAAGAATTATTAGAGGCTGGAGCAATTCCTAACACACCGCAGGTACAGATTTTTAATTTGTAAATAACTTGCTTTGAAATCTTATTAACAATTTTATAGTAAGATATTGAACATTTTTGATTGTTTATTTAAATTCTATTATTCAATAAGAAAGTATTTTCGTAATCTAAAGTGTTTCTACTGTAAAGTGTAAAACTATTGTTGGGTTTGCTATGAAAGTGTATTAGGAAAATAATTAGTTTTAAAATTACAGCAGATATTTATAATGTTGTTATGCTGTATAACAAACTTTAGTTATTTATTTAATACACATACACACACACACACACACACACACACACACACACACACACACACACACACACACACATGTATATATATATATATATATATATATATATATATATATATATATATATTTCACCTTGCGGCACCGTCAGAATGTAACAAAAGTAAAACTAAACAATGTTATAGTGAGATCTTTATATCTAAATATAATGGAAATATTTATTCTTCCAGTTTCAAAACTCATTTCGAAGATTATTTCTTATACGAGGGTAGCCGTTTATATTTCGGGCAAACAAAAAGAAATTTTTATTATTGAAAATAGTTTTATTGCTTTTCAAAATATTCTCCTTGAAAATCAATGCAATTTTGCATTCGTTTAAACCAATCCGAAAAGCATTGCTGCCACTGTGAAGGCAGTATCTCCAAAATATGAGTTTTGAATGCCTCAGCTGCCTCTTCCGGCGTAGAAAACCGTTGACCACGAAGTTTATTCTTTACCTGTGGGAACAACAAGAAATCACAGGGTGCTAGATCAGGGCTGTACGGCAGATGGCTCATCAATTCAATGTTTGCCCGGTCAAGTATTTAATTGTTTGAATCGACCTGTGAGAGCTCGCATTGTCATTGTGGTAAATGATCCGTCCTTTTCGGTTTGTTTTCCTTATTTCTTCAAAAAATTTTGGCAAACAAATAGTTGTGTACCATTCGGAATTGACCGTTCTGCAACTCTCTAAAGGCACGGCTGCTACGTGACCGGTTATCCCGAAAAAACGGGCGACCATTTGTTTTGATGTGCTTTGAGCGCTTTTGTTGGTTTTGGCTCATCTTGGAATAACCACACAGTCGACTGCTATTTACTATCGGGCTCATATGTATAGGCCCAAGATTCATCATCTGTGACGACTTTATAAATGTGCCTTGAAGCACCCCTATTGTATTTTTGTGCATTTCGTGGCACCAATCGACGCGAGTCCTTTTTTGAGCGGTTGTCAAAGTATGTGGTATCCAACGTGAACATAGCTTCTTAACGGCTAAATGTTCATGTAGGATCTTATGTAGGCTGGTGTTACTAATACCTAGAGATGCCTCGATCTCACGGCAGGTCACATGACGGTCTTGCATTATCGATTCAGACACTGCATTAATGTTTTCCGACACAATAATCTTTGTGGAACGCCGTCCAAGTTTGAGTTCATTATGCCAATGATATAATGTAGTTTTCGATGGTGCTTCATCACCATATAAAGAATTCAGCTCGTCGATGTATTCTTGTTGAGATAATCCACACCGAAAGTTATGAAAAATAATTGCACGAAAATGTTTGCGAGTTAATTCCACTTTTTCGCTGGCATAAAATTTTCAAGGTACTGCTATCAATAGAAATAGCGACCGGATAATAAAACTGTCAAGGTAAATATATTGTCAAAAATGACAAACTTCACGATGCAATCATCAGATCGGAGGCAACACTAACAGTGTTGTCAGTTCCCGAAATATAAACGGCTACCCTCGTAATATAAGCTATATGTTTCTTTAGAATCTATTAAAATATTACAGAAATTTAAAAATCAGCAATAAAATTAGTTTTTCCTGGAAAAGTTCCTTTCATCACTGTTACTTTTAAGTATTATGTAGAAAACTATGTGTAATATTGTTCAGTTCTACTTTTGTATGCTTCTGATGACACAAAGCGAAATGTACATAGTGAAAGTAAATTTTAAAATATACTGAGTCGATATTGAACCGACAGCACAAACAATTATTTCACTAAATTACTTATTTGTTTGTTTGTTTAATCCACATACTCAGTGTCATGGATAATTGCAGGTTATTATATTCCTCTCATATTGTAGACAAAATGAATATAAAAAAGTATTTATTCTTCTAAGAATTTTTCTTACACCAAGCATCGGTTATATACTTTGTTAGAATAAAAGTGTATAGAAGATGCAGTGTTGCTACCATTTGGTATACTTTATTAGCAAGATATACATATGCGTATTATAATTTTCGATATTTGAATGTCGTATGCTAAAGAGTCAACCTATTTAAATTACGCATAATCGTCATAACCGTTTGGAAAACATAAATTAAAATTTACGTACTTAAATTAATTAAATTAAACTGCGGCAAAAATGTGGGTGAGGAAGACATTTAGAATGTTTTCATCTTCCTATCATTTTTTTCTGGATTTTTCTTTCTTTTTGCTTTTAATGGGGTGTATTTCGTTGCCCTTCCCATAACTTTCGCTAATGATCTTCTCATTATATTTCCCAGCTATATTAGATGCTGTGCTTTCCAATTTTCGGATTATTTTCCTCTCTAATATCTTTAAGTTTTGTTCTTTGTTTTTGTTTTATTGTCGTTCTTTATATTGCATAAGTAATGACTGGGTTTAAACACGACTTAAATGGTCCAAATTTTTCAGTTCGACCCAATTATGCTTAGATGTCTCGCATAAAATGTTGGTAAGGTTCACCGTCAATTTCTCTACGCTTAGTTTGGATTCTGTGCCTTAAGTGATCCCTATTTTGGACTTGTAATCATTGTGTTGTTTTTCTGGCGTAATGACCAAACATTAATTTCGCCATGGTATGATTTCGTCATTTTGGCTACACAGGTTGATAAAGTCATCAAATTTCGGCAAGTAACGTTCACAGTAAAGATTGTCGGTTCTCACATGGCCTATGTAGGGTCTAGAAACGCCTACCTTCGAAAATATTTCTGGGAACGTTGTTTCTGTTTTTTGTGAAAGGAGCATTACCAGGAACAAATATCTTTTAAAATCGGCAACATCGATGAATTCTCTGAAGTTGAGTTGGGTCGTATTTTGGACACTTTTGTCTTTTTCTGTGCTCTAAGTTATTTATTTTCAACTCTCGAACAATACTGGTGCGAGTAATGTGAAAACAATGAGTAAGTTTACGAGTTGACATTCCAAAAAGGTTTCCAGCAAGGTACAAAAACATACGCTTTTGGGCAGATTTTAACAAGGCCTTTCTTCCTCGTTTTCTCGAATTTGTCGGTATATGATAGTTCGGAAGATATTTTGATTCGTAAATATGCGTACAGTTTTCCTTTTAGCCATATTTCGCAGTAAACTATAAATATTCAATCCGGCACGTAGACTTCCGCGGTTGTGGTCCATATTATCTTTTTCTGGGTTTCCGGGCTGTCGCATTGAAACTGAGAGTTTCAGTGCGACAGACAGTAGCAGTAGTTGAACCCTGAAGATGTCCCATACGGGCGGGTACGAAACGTCGGCAGTTATACCAGTGAAGTGATGCGGTTCCAGCCTGGAAGCCCAGAGGAAGATAGTATAAATATTCATTCGTAATTCTAATATGTACACAGGTTGTTTGAATATATAGGTAGTTCACTCTTTAAAGTTTAATATAAAGTAAAATATATAGCTGATAAATTTTTTTTGTCTCACAATTTTTGTTCCACCCGTTACGTATACAATTATTAAAGTTATTGATAGGTTTAGAATTTGTGCAAAATTGATAGTAAATTGCTTTGGTGATGAACAGTGTTTATGCTTTATTAACATTTGGTGGAATATTTTTACATGAAAACATTTTTCAGGTTTTTAGTGAGGCACCTGTACATGTTGCTGCATCAATTGGAGCATCGGAAATTTTGAAGTTGCTAATTAATCATGGTGCATCAGTTAGAGTACAGTGCGGTGCGGAAAAATCAACAGCTTTACATTTGGCTGCTGCTGATGGTGATATTGAATGTGTAAAGATTCTATTGGATGCAAGAGCTGACATTAATGCTAGAAATAAGAAACTGCAAACTGCACTTCACCTTGCCGCGCTATCACAGTCAACGGAAATACTTGAAGTATTATTAAAACGCGGAGCTGATCCGAATGCTGTCGACGCAAATGGACGTACTCCTTTACATGGAGCGATAGTGAAATTTTCTCGTACTTGTGAACCGACGAAATTGCTTTTAAATGCGGGAGCTAATGTTAATAAAGCAGACAATTTCGGTTACACTCCTTTGCATCTGGCAACGCTTAATGAATTTTCCCAAAGTGTTATGTTACTCTTGAGCTATGGTGGTGACATGACAGCCAAAACAAATGGTGGTGTGTCAGTATTGACCTTCATTACCAGAAGAACGCCAGATGTAATTCCGAGATACATAAATAAATTGAATTCCTCAATTAAACTGAATGATCATGAAATTGGTGACGTTGATTGTGAGATAAAGTTAGATTTTCGTATTTTGGTTCCGTCCGTGTTGAAAGGAGAAACTGATCTTTTGCTAAATTTTATTGAAGTGGGTCACCGCGAAATCTTAAAGCATCCTTTGTGTGAAACATTCCTATTTTTAAAATGGCGAAGGATACGAAAATTCTTCTTATTTAGTTTATTTTATCATTCTCTCTTTGCATTATTGTTCACTATTTATATTCAAGGAGTATTCTTGAGAAATTATAATATGACTACGATAGGAGAAAATGACTCTACCGATGGAGAAAATTTATGTGAAATTCCAGTTTATATTTCTATTAGTGGATACAGTATGTTTGTACTCAATTGTTTACTCATGGCAAAAGAAATATTTCAATTAGCCCATAGTTGGCTCTCTTATTTGAAGCAGTGGGAAAATTGGTTACAGTGGTTAATAATAATAAGTGTATTTTGTTCTGTTTACCGACATGATCTTAACATAAGGTGTCATGTTGCCACATGGCAACACCACGTTGCAGCAATTGGCATATTTGTTACATGGCTAGAATTGTTAATGATCGTAGGAAGGTTTCCTGTTTTCGGACTATACATTCAAATGTTTACGACTGTAGCTGTAAATTTTTCAAAATTTCTTATGGCATATATGTGCTTATTAATTGCTTTTAGTTTAAGTTTTGGCGTTCTTTTCTCAAACTACAAATCATTTAGAGAGCCAGTTTGGACGTTATTAAAAACTATTATTATGATGTCAGGAGAACTTGAATATGAAGATGTATTCTTCGATGACGAAGCTCCCATAATTTACCCAGTTACTGCCCATATGATGTATTTAGCATTTGTTCTTTTAGTGACTATAATTTTAACTAACCTGATGGTTGGCTTAGCTGTTAGTGATATACAGGAACTGCAAAGAAGTGCAGGGTTAGATCGATTAGTAAGACAAGCTGAATTAGATGCCCATCTTGAAAGTATGTTATTTTCTAGACTGCTTTACTGTGTACCTCATAGACTCCTGACGTTTTTTCATAAACACGCATTATTATTGAGGTCACAGTATTATTGGGCACTTTACATCAAACCTAATGATCCACGAGAAACGAAAATTCCGAGATATATCATTAAAAAAATATATAAATTGGTTGTTGAGAAAAAACCAAAGCGAAAAAGAAGAAGTGATAAAGAAACCAGTAGATGTACAAATATGTCGAGATTAAATTCTAATACTAGCACCATTTCTATGGAAAAAATATAGAAACTTTTTTCGAAGAAGTTAAATTAAACCAGCTCAGAAATTTTGGATTCAGTGCTCGAAAAAATAATTAATACCTTTGCCATAAATTTAATATAATTTTGTGAAAAAAGAAATGGGATAACTGAGGGGATTACATAAGGTAATTAAGACGTCCTTTTTTCTTTTTTACAGATTTTCTTATTGCAAATTCCAAGTTTTAATTTTCAAAGCTTTACCTAGTCCAGTCATAAGTACTGTCACAAACTTTGCTACCGGAAAGAAAAATGCGAGTGATACTTACATGTATATACTTAAACTTCACATTTGGTTATCTGAGACTACGCCTCATATTGTTCGAACACCAACACCAGTTCACCATTTTTAGCTTTTGCAGAAGCTAGAAATGGTGTTAAAAAAGATACTATTCTTCTTTTCTTATAATTTGGTGCAGAGTTAGTTATGACGGCATCCCAGAATTACATTTTTATGAAAAACAGTTAAAACATCAGCTAAAAACTTCGAAAGTGACATCTTAGAGACATGTGTCAAGCCAGTTAGTGCTACTTCAACGAGATTCGGCCCCAGCATATAAAGTATTAACAATTAAACTTGGCCAAAAAACAACTTATTGGAGTTTCTTCTAGCTTCAAAGTGGCTATTAAGAAGTCCAGATTTAAATCCTTTGGGTTACGAATTGTTTTTTGAGCTAGAAGGGATAATGCGCAGTAAAAGACAAGAAATATTGAGAGTCTCAAACTATCTTTGATATTAGCTGTTACTAACTTTGCAATTTTGTTGTGGCCCTTATGCGTGGCTAGACCGTTTAAAGGTGTACACTCCGCGCAACATGAATAGGACCAACTGCATATATGACATTTGTAGTTGGTATAAACATGGTAGCGCGCTGGAATTGTTATTTTCGAAAATAAGAGGGTTGATAAAAAGATGTATGTAGGTACCAAATATAATTTTTGTAAAAGTCAGTGCAAATGTACGTTACTAATGACAATAAGTAGAGTAATTAAACGCCACTTGAATATGCCCAATCTACAAAATAAAAGATTCGTTTGCAATAACAAAATACTTTATTGTTCAATAATGAGTACTTTTGCCATTATTTCTTATAACCTCAAATAGTCGGGATGGAATGGAATTATACAGGGTTCTCAAGTAGTCAACGGGAAGTTCCGCCCAACTTCGTTTCAGCGCCTCCTCTAGTTCGTCAGCGCAACTGAATTGGGTAGCATTGGAGTACAATTTACGCGATAACCATCCCCAAACATTTTCTATGATGTTCAGGTCGGGGGAGAGCGATGGCCAATCGAGAACCTCCATGCCTTGTTCTTGAAACCAGCGTCGAACAATGCGCGCGGTGTGAATACTGGCATTAACCTGTTGGAAAATAAATGGCCCACCTGCCATAACGTTGGAAAATTTGTCTTTCACCTGTTGCAGCAGCTGGACGTACTTTTCCGAATTCTGTCTGCCCTTCACTGTTACTAAATCAACAGGTCCGTTATAGGAAACAGCTCCCCATACCATGACTGAACCAACATCGGCTCGCCTTCGTGACTGAATCACTTCATCTTTACGTAAATCGTGGAAATAATAAGAAAACCCATCCGGGCCATCTAAATTAAACTTCTTCTCGTCACTGAAAATAACAGTTTGCCATTCTCTTGTCCACCCCATTTTTGCTTGAGCAAACTGAAGACGTTCAGTGCGCTGAAATTCCCTTAAAGGAGGCCGTCGTTTAATTTTCAAACGTTTTAAATGCGGACAGGTCTTCAGTAACTTCTGTACAGTTCTTACCGATGCATTCGTTTCAACGTTATTCGCGATTTGTTTTGCCGTTAATGCCGAATTCGATGCTTCGCGTAATATGGCTCGACGTTCTCTCTTAGTTGTAACGGATGTTGTTCGCCCTTTAAAACGTTTTCCATAATTCTCGGGATCCCTAATAAAATTGTTCACAATCTGGTGTGATCGACTTATTTTCTTTGCAGTAGCCCTTGAGGAATAACCCTTCTTGATGGAACGCTTTAATTTTTCCAATTTCTTCCATACTTAAGCACTTCTGTCGTCCCATCGTTGCACAATACCCTTAATTACAGATGTTTGTTTATCCGGATACACGTTGTAACTCGACACTCATCCGGTAGCTTACTATTAAATACTGGTCGTATCCAACCGGCGCGGTGCATTTTATATGTATGTGGTACTTACGTCACCCAATGCATAACGTTAGGCACTATTGCTCAATAATGCGTATTATTTGCCATATCATACCATTACAAACTTGCATTGTATTTTTAGTAAATGAATTGGTTTTCAAACCACCGAAAGCTTGCAACAAGTCGGGTGGTCCTATTCATGTTGCGCGGAGTGTATGTGTGAAAGCCCTTAGAGGAAATTTTGAATAACTTTGTGTTTTTGCCTTTAGAATAACGTAAGAAAATAAATATAATTTATATTATTGAAAATTCTTATTTTACTAAATAGTATTGTTTGATTATATGTGTGACTGTATTTATGGCAAGACTAGATATTATGTTAACTTTTCATTTTTTACGGACCTAAATGACTCATTGAAAGTTAATATTTAGGTGCTCTACGACAGCGGAGGCTCCTAAAAATGAAAAAGTAAAACATTTTCAATAAAAAATGCAATATATTTTTAAATGTAGTGGCTCTTTACGCCAGTACATTTAGTCTAACGAGTTTCAAACAATTTCTCAAATCCTTTAAAGTAAACATTTGAAGCATCGACCATCTCCTTATTAGAGTAAAATATGTTTCTACCGAGTCATTTCTATAAGTTCAATAGAAAAAGTATCTGGGGGCTAAGTTTGGAAAATATGATGAACATAGAAGCAATTCAAAGTCTAATTCATTGATGAATTTTTACCATACCAAATGCTTTGATGGAGGAGAATTTTTTCCTTTACCAAATGCAGTCGCTTGGTCTCTTTTGTTTTAAATATCGTTGAAGCATTACAATGCCATTCACTGTTAGTTACCTTTCCCTTTTTCAAAGTAATCAATATGAATTATGCCGCGTGCATCCCAAAAAAATGTGACCATAATCTTGTTTACCAAAAAAAAAAAAAAACACGTGAAACCGCCTAAACTTTCTTTGGCGTAGATTCACCTGTAGAAATTTTGTTTCTTGATCTCTGGAATGATGTATTCATTCTTCGTCCATAATTATGAAACGACGCAAATTGAATGAATTTGTTACATATGTGCGTTTTTGGTAAATTGCGTGTAACCGTGGATACCTTTTTTTACTGAAATATTCATGTAAAACGTTTATCGATGCGTACTATCTCAGCTTTCTGGTACATTTTCATTCTGTGGTTTTGCACAATGTTGTGGATTTTATCAATCACTTTTTTGTGCTGTGATCACATTTGAGCCTCCTGAAGGTTCGGCATAAATTGTGTTTATACGACTGCAATAAATCACGTATGAATCATTTTAATAGATGGTGAAGAGTACCAATATATTTTATTATTTTTGGACAGATCTAAGGGGTAGCGCAAAAGTAATGTCATAACTTGAATTGGCTGCCATTTTGTTATAAATGAAAACAAAGAGTCCTGTTTTCATAAAGAGATTATTTGAAAGTGTAAAATTGATGTCATTAATTGGAAAAAATTATATCGCTCAAATGGCCACCTCCCATAATTACGCTCGTTTTACGGCATTTTGAATTGTTGCTCGCAAAACATCTGGCTCCAAATTGGCGATTTATTCTTCAATGTTAGCTTTCAAGACTTGCAAAGTTCGTGGTTTGTTGCGGCAAACACGAGATTTTAAAACGCTCCAAACGAAGAAGTCTGGTGCTGTTAGATCTGGAGATCTGGACGGTCAGTCTAAATCTCCAAAACGGGAGATTACTCGACTTGAAAACCTCCATCGTTGCCCGAGCTGTTTGAGCGGTTGCTCCGTCCTGTTAAAACCCACAATGATCGAGACCCAATGCTGCAACTTGCGGCAAAAAACACGTTTAGCATCTGCCTGTAACGCTCACCACGGTTACGGTGGTGCCGTCGGCGTCTCCAAAAAAATAAAGGCCAATCACTTTTTTACGGCAAATGCCGCGCCAGTCACTTTGAGGGCATGCTCTTCATGCATTTCATGTGCCCCAGAAATGCAAATTTTGTTTGTTAAGATAACCACTTAAGTGGAATTGGGCTTCGTCACGCATTATGTTTTTTGATACGAAATCATCCTCTTCCTGCACCAAGTTTAACATAGTATGGCAGTAAGTTAGCCTTGTCCGACGGTCAGCAGGCAGCATTTCGTGAACAGTTTATATTTTGTAGGGAAACATTTTCAAATCTTTCACCAAAATTCATTGCAACGAACGTCTGCTGATGCCTAATTATGTGCATCGTCGTTTCGTTGATGTACGTGGATTCTCTCTGACGTCGGTGGCAACAGCAGCGATGTTCTCAGTCGAACGATCAATACAAGGCCGGCAACTTTTTGCGACATCTGTAGTGGATCTAGTTTGCACGAGGCGCTCAGCTAAACGCTTAATTTTTCGAGCTCATGGAACAAGACGACGAGGAAAACGACGTGTGTATCGCTCCATGGCTTCTTGACAACTAATTCTCTATATATCTACATCATAAATGTCAAAGTACAGTGACATTTGGCGCCATCTGCAAAAATGGTAGCCATTTCAAATTAGAACATTACTTTTGCGCCACCTGTTGTATGTACGAGGGATGTTTCCAAAGTTCTGGGAATTACATATAATTTTTATAATTTTGTTAATTTTCGTCAATATTACAGTGTCGTTTTTCAACGTAATCTCCATTTAACTCAATACATTTATCCCAACGATAAACTATCCACCTATTTATGGTACGTTTTACGTCAGTTAAACTTTCAAATCGAACACCCCGTAAGGGTTTTTTTTTCAAATCTGGGAAGAGATGGAAATCACTGGGTGCAAGATCCGGGGAATAAAGTGGGTGTGGCAGCAATTCCCATCGTAAATCGTTCAAAACATCCTTCGTTTTTCTTGCGGTGTGTGGTCTTGCATTATCCTGTTGCAATAACGGACGCTTATGCAACTTTCCAGGCCGTTTTCTGACTAGTGCCTGTCGCAGTTGTCCGGATAATAAATATCAATAATATTCTGCATTAATTGTAGTACATCTCGGCAGATAATCCATGAAAATAATCCCTTCGCAATCCCAGAATACAGTAAGCATTACCTTTCCAACAGACGGAACTGTACGCGCCTTAAGTGGAGGCCCTTCTTCAGGTTTGCGCCATTCTTTGGATTGACTTTTCGTCTCAGGATTGAAATAAGGAATCCACGTTTCGTCAGTGGTTATTATCCGTTACCAAAATTCATCACCGTAACGGGCTAACAGCTCTTGAAGTTGACGATAAGTATCGGACCTGATGAGTTTCTGTTCTGATTCCAACAGCCTTGGCACCCAGCGCGCTGAAACTTTGTTAACGCCCAAACAATCATGCAAGATGTCATGAACTTGTCGTGTACCTATCCATAGGGGTACACTAATTTGACGAATAGTCATTCGCCTGTCATTTACCGACGTGCTTGGCCGCCCACTGCGTGGATCGTCTTCTAGTGATGTTCTACCAGCTTTAAAACGATTGATCCACCGATAAACATTACTTTTGGATTCTGCAGATTCACCAAGACAGATGACTAATAATTTCTGACGTTTTCACATCTACTTTCCACAAAAAGAAAATTATCGCTCTTTGAGATTTTGCCGCGTGTTCCATGGTTATAAAAACAATGCTACTAAAACGCGTCTACACCAGTCGAATACCTGAAACAGACTGAACAATGTTGCACTAGATAGTTGCTAAACATGTCAAGACTTGTCTGGCATCAATAACATTGCGTATAAGTTCTGCGTTATTTAATTATAGTACCAATTCCCAGAATATTGGAAACACCCCTCGTATATAAGCATATTGAAAATTTTAATGTTGTCCATTGCCAGACGATACTGATAAATATTGTTAGGAAATTGGCAATTGTGGCGTCCTCCTTTTACCAGACTTCTCACTCTGCTTTCACAGTGAAACGTAAGTATTGTACCTACATATTTTCGATTTATTCGATAGTTTTAATTAAATTATTTCTGTAGTTGTGCCAATGCTTATTCCACGTCTGTATATTTTTGATTCTATTAGATTCTACATTTCCTTTTCTCAAAAAATTCCTTTCCAAGACATCTAGTTTTATTTTGTATGCCAACATTCTGATCCCTATATAATAATGAATTATCAGTGATTTTACACACACGAATTTCTATTTTCCAATGTTAACTTAAAAGTTCGAATTAGAAATTTAACTTAAATTTCGCGATTAAGTTTCAACTAAATTTTTTAATTTCGAAAGAAACCTCACTTAAAATAAGCTAAGGTTGAATTTTGAATTATGATGGATAGCAGTGGGTCTCACTAAAATGTATTAGAAATTCGTATAAAATAAAAAGAATTTGAATAAGAAATATTTATTATCCTAAAGCGTAACGATCCTGTTTTATTTCAATTGTAAAAAAATAATAAATAACGCAAAGCAGTAGAATTTATGGTAATAGTAATAAAAAAACTCCATAAAAATTAGAATAGATAAAATAAAACTTTAATTCTCCTAACAAGTAGTATAAATTTTATGTATTGTATTCTATTAGAACACAATAAAAAACATTAAAGAAGACAGTAAATAAAATGAAATAGATGTTGGAACCATGTAATCGAAATTACCAGGATTTCAGACAATATTACTTACATGTTTGTTTCCAAGTTTATAGAGCCGAGTTTTTACTAACTTTGAAACAATATCGACTTACATTGTGTTTCGGTATATAAATTTATTTACTTTAATATGTGAAACAATTAACCTGCTTCACTGAATATACAGAAATATATTGCATATACTAATTTAGAACTTTTGTTTTTAACACAAATAAATAAGACAAATAGTCTATCAATGACAAGTCGCGAGAAGCATTGCTTTCTTTTTCTAATATTTTAAATTAATAATTACAGATTTTGGACTTTACAGTTTGTTAAATTACTGTTTATTGATTAATGTTACAAACTATACAAAAACTGTTTATTGAATTCCAAAAAAGAAGTTTTGTTTATGAAATATTGTTTGCTTCATGCGACCTACATACTTTTTAACTGAAGTTAAATGCTTGATGAAATTTGATATGATTTTATTGTGTAATTTCTAACTTTATTCTCTCTTTTAACGTTTCTTTTCATTATATCAAGCATAAGCATAAAATTGGAAAGTCCAATGACTTTGAAGGTTAATTGAAATCGCTATTAGGAAAGTTAAACGATTAAGAAATGTCTCTCGTAAAATGTCTATTCAGATTTTAGCAGAGTGGCTGGTTGATCCATGTTGGTGAATTAATTGTTTCTCTTTTCTTTGATTGATGTTAAGAAAAACAAAGTATTATTCTGATGTTACTGTTACTATTTATAAACGAAATCGTCAAATTGTTCTTGAAGACGATATTGAACAATAAATCGTAACTTTTAGCAAATTTCTAAAAAATTTTGCATGAATTGAAGTGCAAAAAAGAAGTTTTACTTATGAAATATTGTTTGCTTCGTGCGACCTACATACATTTTAACCGATTAAGTTAAATGCTTGATGAAATTGGACCCGATTTTATTGTGTAATTTCTAACTTTATTCTTTCTTTTAACGTTTCTTTTCATTTTATCAAGCATAAGCATAAAATTGGAAAGTTCAATGACTTTGAAGGTTAATTGAAATCGCTATTAGAAAAGTTAAACGATTAACAAATGTTTCTCGAAAAATGTCTATTCAGATTTCAGCAAAGTGGCTGGTTGATCCATGGTGAATTAATTGTTTCTCTTTTCTTTGATTGGTGTTAAGAAAATCAAAGTATTCTTCTGATGTTACTGTTACCATTTATAAACAAAATGGTCAAATTGTTCTTGAGGACGATATTGCGCGTTAAATCGTAACTTTTAGCAAATTTCTAAAAAATTTTGCATAGATTTTCGGTTGACTAGTAGCGACATATTTATCTACTCACATCTCCAACTGGATATAAAGAATTATGTCGATCATGAATAAAGGATCCTCCAATTGCGGAATAAAATTTCTGTGTAGTAAAAGTTTATGATAAAATTTAATTCGATTTATTTTCCTAATCGGTTAGCAGATAATTTCAAAGTGTCGCACCTGGTAAAACACGGCTCCTAATCGGTTAGTTTTTGAATATTGCCAATCTTGTACTGATCAAATTTTATTTTTTTAAGCATACATATAACAGCTCTTTCAGGATTACAACTAATTGTTTTGCCGGCCATTTCATCATTCTGACGATTATAGGGATATCTAGGCTTCTCTACTAATTTGCTATATAAAACAGACACACTATTTTAAAATTTTCTAACACGGTGTGTAGGTGTATTACGAATATTAAAATTTCTTCGAAAAGCACGATGCACTTCAGTAAATTATTTCACTATACTAAATTGTTCAGTGGAAAGAATGTGGAATGTATAAAAATGTCACCATTTTCACAACTGTAATTGTTAAATACTTGATGCTTAAAAAAATACTAAATTAAAAGCAATAGTTTTAGTGACTTGTTTTTAAATTTAGAATTAATATATATTATTCTTTATTTGGGGGACCTTGTACGGCGAAATTTCTCTGATTTTAGTAGTTATTTTACACTGTATTTAGTTTGTGCCGGTGGTGGATGTTGTAATTCAATCGGTCAATTTTTCTCGGGACGACAGGATAGAATCCGATGCAATAAATAAATAAGCATATATGTACCAACAAACATATATGTAACTGAGCAAAGCGATCGGCCTTGCATGGTAAATATTCGATGTGCTTATTACGAATCTGGTGTGCAGACAAAGGTGACCGCTCTAGTTATGATGTTATTTATATATTTAGTTTTTTATTTATATGTAAAATATGCTTGCGCTAATGGAATTTAAATTTATATACAACGAACAAATATACATTTATAGAACGATCTCGTAATGGGCTTCTTTCGATGCAAATGGCTGCTACTGTTAGGTTGTTAAGTCTGAATATTTTTCAATACCAAAGAAGAAGTCTAAATATTTGTATATTTAAAAAAAACTTCTTTTATTTAACAATATAGTTTCTATGTTCGGTTATAACTTGTCTTCCTCTATTAGGAAGCTTAATTATACTATATTTTTAAACTTTGATTGAAAATAGTCGCTGATGCATGTTTCAAGTTCACTAAATCTTTCAAGTTTTTTAGCAAATCGCAGCAAATAGCAATCCAATGGTACAATATTAAATTAATATACAGGCTGCTGTAAGATTTCTAAGTTGTACTGTTGCAATTTTTCCAGATTCGTCGATGTCCTCTGTAGTCTTACGCTACTGCAAAATTATTCGTCTACCCCTTTTTTCGTGTAAGGTTTTCTTTAACTTGTGAGTTGGAAATAACAGAGTATTTATTGTTCATTTTACATTAAGAAATTCAAACTAAACAATACCTTCATAATCACATCAACAACATAACATACCTGTTTTAGTGCAAATCAGCTTTTAGTAAAAATTGATTTGCGCATTTTAGTGAACCACATCATCAGAAACAATCCATTTTTCATCACCCGTTATAAATCTATCCAAAAATTGTTCACGTTTATTACAACATAATAACGAGGAGCAAGTATTATATCTGTCTAACGAATTCTTTTCACTTAATTTTTGTAATACTTACAGTGGTTCAAATATGAATCATACTGGTTATTTGAACACTTAGAAATGAGCCATACTCTTCGTTAAAGTAAGTATGAGAAAATATACAAAGACTTTAACAATCTGATATAAAATAAAATTTTATTATTAACAAAGTTGTCTGTCAGCAATTTCTCCTAAGAAAGATTGTTTGGGAATTAGGGCAAAATTTTGTATTTCGTCCTTATACATTTTTATATTTATATATAAGATTTAATGTTTTCAATAATCTTTTACTTGTTTTTTTACTTCTTTATAATTAGATTAGGTTTATAAGCTTAAATTAGTATTAAAGGCAAAATTAGAGGTTATCCTAGCATTACATTTCATGTGCATGTAACCTATGTACATACATACATACATACTCGTATGTGTATACACATGTGTGCACATATGAGGACATGTATACCATTATTTTATATGTATTGTCTGTATATATTTTAGTTTTCAATGGTTATAAATTAAAGAGAATTCTTTAAACTTAATTTTTGTGTTAAATTTTGAAATAGTTTTAGTTTATCATCTCTTTTAAAGGAACTGTTTATAGTATGTTTACATGTTTAAAAACCAAATTAACGTAATTTTATATTTTTTATATTTACTCGTTAGTATGCTTCTTTTTCACAAAAGAAGTACTTCCCTAATCTGTATCTGCTATTTCTTCGTTTACACTTAATGTTAATATTTTTTATCCATTTACACAGCATGTTATAGTGGACTAATATTGAAATAATATCATATAGAAGTACATGAATGGATTAACTATCAATATGGCATTTCCGACAAGAAAGGTAACCTTGTGAGCTGAGTTTCTAACAACACATTCTTGTTAAGAACGATACCCCTTATTTGGGTTTCCGTTTAATGGGAACTAACTGAAATTGACAGTAGCAACAAGAGCTTGTCGTTATAGCAATATAGTTGAAACTGCAAGCATACTTGAATGATAAGAATATTACAACTGGTAAATTTTAATGGAAACTGCGGTTGATTAAATTAATCAATTAAGATTAATATAACCATTTTCTGCAATAATTTTCATATTCTGCATACACATTTCGACAACCAAGATGTTACCATCAGCAGATAATTAATCACGGTGTCGCACCTGGAACCACGGCAAAATATGCATAAAGACAAAGTCGTATTAACTAAACAAACCTATATTACAACTGATATAATTAATTAAAACCAGCAATTGGAGGAATTGTTAATTCGTTGTTGAGTATTGGATATTGCAATACATTTCGAAAAATTATTGGAAACAGTATAAATGCAGCAAAATTAAAGAACTTTTTCTTACACAAAATGTTTACAAATAGAAAGTTGAATTTGGATAAACCTTGGCATTAAAATGTGCAATACGCTCATTAAATACTAATGTTTGAATGTGTTATAGTGAATACTGTGAATCTAGGTTTTGTACATACTAAAGAGAACAACGTTTCCCAACCTTTTTATACAGTAATCCAATGAATTTGTTTGTACTGGTATCGCGACCCAAATATATATTTTTCTGCGATCTTACGAAACAGGTCTAA
This sequence comes from Dermolepida albohirtum, assembly GCA_031893035.1. NCBI lineage: Eukaryota > Metazoa > Arthropoda > Insecta > Coleoptera > Scarabaeidae > Dermolepida > Dermolepida albohirtum. The sequence goes on from JAVIWB010005956.1 coordinate 791,014, forward strand.
TTATGACAATTGGTGCTGTTTACATTATTACTAGTATTTTATTTTTTATATTGTTTCTCAATAATTTTGCGAGTCATAAAAGTTTCGAGAGGACCCAGATGTTGAGAAACGCTGAAATAGAAAATCTACATGGTTCATAAAGACAAACTCCTCATAAAATAAATTTCGCAATGAAATATGAGAGGAGTTCAATGTATTGTCGCTATGAGCATGAGGAAAAACGTAAAACAATTAATTTTTTTTTATTTTTCAATATAATCCTTCATAACATCAACGCGTTTATTATCTCGAAATTATCTTTTTAATACCCTGTAAAAATAACTTTCCTTCTTATTTGCAAAATGTTCATTTATTGCCGTCTTCAACTCTTCATCGTCGAAAAACTGTTTCCCATGTCTTTCTTTAAATTAATGAATAAATAATAATCACTAGGAATTAAGTCCAGGCTATAGGGTGGGTGGTGATTTCTTTGATACCACAACATCACAGAACGGCTTTGGAAACACGCGTTGTGTGAATCGGTGTGTTGTCGTGAAGAAAAAACACACTGACGGTTAGTTTACGTCGCTTTTTTGCTTTAATAACTTTCCTCATAATACGAAAAGTGGTTGTGTAACAAGTTGCATTTGTGGTATTTCCTTTTTTCATGTACTTAATCAGCAAAATTCTTTTTGAGTCCCAAAACGTTGTGGTTATGCCTTTTCCGGCAGAAGGAGTGATTTTGAATTTCTTTGAGGGTCCGTATCCTTCTTATGCCATTGCATGGACTCCTTCTTACTTCCAGGGTTATAGTGATGAACCCGCGTCTCATCTCCAGTCGCAATTCGGTCTAAAATACGTGATGAATCTGCACCTCCTTTAAAAATTCTCTAATGCCCTCGATTCTCACTTGTTCTTGAGGCACCGTGAGAATTCGCAGCACCCATTCCGCACAGACTTTCGAAAAGTTAGGAGGGTCATGAATAGTCTGTAAGATACCAATTATTAAGAGTAAGGAATTTAATTACAGCGCGGTGATCGATCATCTTCAACATTGTCGCCTCAACTATTCTGATCTTCGTTGATCAAGTATTACTGGGTAACTAATGATCAAAACTTGTCGTATTTATCGAAACTTCCGAATCTTAATAATTTGCGTCGCCAACTTAATAATCTGAAATAATCTTCGCAAATTTGATTGAAAGTTTAAGTTTGAAATGGTAAAAGAAGACAGAAATAAATTTCCATCTGCTTTACTAAATAAGACAGCATTTCGTCAAGATATCATCTTGTCTTTTTCCGTCTATCTTCACAATGAAATATGTCTTATAATTTGTATGTCATATATAAAGGATCACAAAAATTTTTGAATTATTATTTCATTGATTTAGATATACTAATATATTTTGTAACTACTTAAGTATGCTTAAGTTTATATAGATAACTTTATTAAAACTAAGTATATCTTTTATTTAAATATATTCATTTTGTTTCTCTTTACTACAAACTTTTTCAATATTTTTATTATAAGACCTGAACATTTATTACCTAAAAATTATTCATTTTATATAGGTATGTGTATAAGTATAATCGATATTTCTATAAAAATACTATTCGAAAAATATTAAATAAAAAATTTGATTAACGAACAAGTATTTTATTTTTATTCCCGACATTTAAAATATGACTGCAAAAGTTACAAAGTTTCTAATATATAAATATGAATTGTATGTGCCTGAATTTATATATGTACAGTACTGTGCAAAAGAAAGAAACACCTAACAATATTTTCCAAAACTTATTTACTAAAACGTTTTTACTAATAATTATTGGGTTAATTTAATTTATAATACTTAATACATCTTTCCAAGAACGATTCATTTATTGGTAGACATATAATCCCTCAAAAATTTCCAAGTTTATAACATCATACTTCCGTGTAGGGATGAGATCGACCTTCTGACAAGAGGATTAAAGTAATAAATTTTATTGCACCACAATGCTCTGTACTAAAATTTCAAGGTAGAGTTATTTATCTATAAGATTTTGTTTTTAATTGAGTGGTAGAAACGATACAGAGCGGCTCCACAATAGAATTTATTTAGATTCTTAAGAAACGCGCCTGAGATTGAAATTTTCATTTTAAGAAAGAATTGTAAGCTGTAAATTGTTATAGTAGATAGAAAATGCCTAGAATAGCATTACTATACAGAAATAAAATTGTTTTACACCAAGAGGGTTATAGTCAAGTGAAAATATCAAACATAATGAAATGTTCCCATTATACCATGCAACAAACAATAAAAAGAATGAAAACCGGCAGTGATAGACCAAAGAGTGGACGTCCAAAAAAGCTCAGTAAAGCTGGTGCATAGTTTTTAAAAGTTAGTTTCTCATGTAATCGTAAGAAAGTTGGAGCAGAACTAGCTTAAGATCTTGAGCGAACATCTGGTACTTCGGTACATGCTTGAACAGTAAAGCGACGAGGTAATAGAGGGAAACGATTAAAATATGCCAGAAGCCACGAAACTTAGACGACGCCCTGGTGAATCGTTATTGGAACCATGTTTACACACTAGCATAAAGCATGGAGGAGGCAATATCCAAGTTAGGGGTTGCATTTCGGCAGCAGATATGAGTGAAATTGTAAAAATAGAGGGTAAATTAACAGGTGAGTAATACAGAACACTATTAGAAGAACATGCCATACCATCAGGGCAGCGATTTATTGATAATAATTTCATTCTACGGCAAGTTAATGATCCCAAGCATACCTCAAAACTTGTGAAAACTTGTTTAACACAGCATGGGGTATTGCAGACTATGATATGACCACCTCGCAGTTCTGTCTTAAATATATATATATATTGTATATAGAAAAAACAAAAATGAACTGTGGAACATACTACAGGAAGAGTGGTACAACATTCCTGAAAATTTCATTAATTCGTTAATGGAAAGCCTACCAAGGAGAATGCAGGATACCATAAAAAATAAAGGTGGTCATACAAAATATTGAAAATTTAAGTTGTTTATGTTTAAATATCGATATGTGTTAGTTCTTATACATTAAAAAAAATTTCAACTTGTGTAAGATTATTATTTATCCTTCTTTAATAGTTTCTTGTAAAATTCAAGAAGATGCTTCTTGCTTTTGCACAGTATTGTATATGTATATCTATGAGTAGTTTTATGATTTTAAATTATGTATTTCCCATAAAGGGAATTGGAATGAAGGCATAAGAAGCATTAGATAACAATAATTTATTTATTATAACGTTTTATTCGTGGACATTCATTAAATGATTTTTAAATAGTTGGGACATTGTATTACTTGAACTGAATTTGCAGACGGTCCTAAGTGAAACATTATGAACAAATAGTAAAAAATAAGCACTTGGTATAATCTCACAAAGAACTTCATTGTAAACCGACAATATTATTTCGAACTTTCATTTCTTATCAAAGTAAAACCAAACAGAAAAATATTTAAATTAAGAATCTCTGTAATAGTAGTTAAAGATCCAAAGAAATTCTTAATAAATATTAATTACCCTCTTAATGTAAAAATAAATCTGGTGTTTGCAGAGTTAATTGCAGTGAATGAAATGGCTATTATGTGACTCAGGGTGGTCGAAACATAAAGATTAGGATTAAATGACATTAAGAAAATATAATAATTAACGTTTGGAGTTCAGGTCTATTCCAACATTCTATAGATAGTAATCTTTGGCTTAAAGATCGAGATTTTATGTTATTACAAGGTTGTAAAAGGAACCGTTTAAATATTTTTAAAATTTTGGAAATTAAGAAAGCTATTAAGAAAGAAGATAATACAGTTAATGACGTTATTAATTTTAATAATTTCCCACTATTAGATGTTCTTTAATACTAGTCCTTATACTTCGATCACTTTGACATACATACATACATAATATCCATTGCAATCACTAGAATTAATTTTGTAAACACCAGATTTAGTTTGACATTAAGAATATGTTTACTATTTACTAATAATTTTTTTTCTTTCCATCATAGTAGTTATAAAACGCCGTCCTAATTCCTATTTTAATTTAATTTGTTATTGATAAGATTTTCATATTTGCCTACGGTCAGTTTTTAATCTGGATACGCGTGAACGTAAGGCTAAAGTAACAGCATGGTTTCCCCGATGGTATATAATTCCATTCATTTATAAATATCCTCTTTAGATAAGAGATTGTTTAAGAAAATTAACACATACCTGGAAATTTGTAATATCAGAGCGGTCAAATACAAACATTAGACTATATAAAACGCGCTTCCCATTATTATAGAAAACGATGTGAACAATATTATTTTATTTACCTTACTTTTCATTTATAATTTATATATATATATATATATATATATATATATATATAAATTTATATATTTCATATAATTTATATATATATATATATAATTTATATATATATATATATATATATAAATTATAAATGAAAAGTAAGGTAAATAAAATAATATTGTTCACATCGTTTTCTATGGTAGTGTACATATGTATATATATATATATATATATATATATATATATATACATATGTACACTACCATCCATATTAGTTCGAACAGCTAGTGAAATTTAGTAAACTCTTCTAAAAAATAATATATTTGCATTAAGTCCTTTACGAGATTTGTAACCAATTGCAAGCAAATGTATCTATCGAAACATTTACAAATAACTATTATATTCTATAATCCACAGCGGTAATTCCTGGAATAATCCGTACTGCCATAGATACGATTATTTTTGAGATAATATTGCAAGCAAAAAACTTGCGAAACTTACCTGCCCTCACCTCAAAGGATCTTGTGTACCGAAAAAAGCATTAGTCTTCAAATAAATTTGCTAGCGTGCGTATGACTGATAAGACCGTATTTTTATGTGAACTTCTTAAAACGTCGAGAGGAAAAACCAACAAGTTTAGAAAAGCGTTCTGAAATTATTGCTTTTCATCAAGAAGGTTATTCAACGCCTCAAAATTCCGAAAAGCCATATGCTCATAAATCGACTGTTAGTGGTATTATTCGGCGATATCAATGCACGGGCACTTTAAGAGATCCAGCACGTTCAGGTTGTTAGCGAAGAACATCTCACGCCGATGATAAGCATATAAAATTGCTGAGTAAACGAAATAGAAGACTGGCAGCACACGAAATCGCCGCAGAAATGAATCGCGACCGTGAAAGAAAAATTTATGTTACTACTGTGAAAAGAAGATTAAAATCTGTAAATCTTCACGGTCACGTTCTATGGGATTTAGGTCGAGGGTTTACGATGGCCATGTTATTATTTGTAAGGTATTATTGTTTTGTTTGTAATTTCAGAAATTCTTGATCAATAAGGTTGATATATAACCCCTTTCCACATTAACTTTTATAAATTCTGTATACGCATTTCGACAACCAAGTTGTCATCATCAGCAGATAATTTCAAAGTGTCGCACCTGGTAAAACACGGCGAAAAACAAGCACGAAAATCAAATTCCGTACGCGATCCACACCGTTCAAAACCAAGATGTACACTGTGTTTGTTTCACAAGATTTTTAAAAATTATTCTTACTTAAACTAACGTGCACTACATTGAAAAAGGGAATTACGGTCAAGACAGTCAAGTGCCTGCCTGTAATTTATTATATTGTTCGTCCTCTGACATTAAGTAGGGAAAAAAGTGTCGATTGTACGGCGCCAGTTTCATTATTGTTCACCACATGGTTTAAATTCTTTAAGATGTGCATGCTTTCATACGTTCTAGTTCTAAATAATTATACACGTTTTTTATCAGATGTAAACAATCCATATTAACACTGTGGTTATTTTCTAATACATGTTTCGCTAAACCCGATTTTTCCGGTCGGTTGAATTTTATGTGCGATGATAAGGTAAACAAACAAAATGCATGACAAAAAATCTAAATAGTATTTTTAAAGATCGCGGGCTTCAAGTCTGTTTCCGCCCCAATAATTCCCTTAAAACGCTTTTAGGAAATGCAAAAGACAAAATCGAAGAAAATAAAAAATCGGGAATCTATCGAATTGAATATTTAGAGTGCAATAGACAATACATCGGCCAAACTAAAAGATCGATCGAAACCAGGTATAAAGAACACCTTTGGCACATAAAATTCAACCGACCGGAAAAATCGGGTTTAGCGAAACATGTATTAGAAAATAACCACAGTGTTAATATGGATTGTTTACATTTGATAAGCTCGTGCCAAGGATGCCTTGAACTGTACGGGCTGTTATTTGCGCAAAAAGGGGTTTCTTTGATGAGCGGAATATTTAAGACATCTTTCTTTATTTGACGTGTATGTAGAATTACTTTAATTTTTATTATTATACTTTATAAACATCTGTAAATAATAATTCAATAAAAATTTTATGTTTTGACATAAATTAATTTAACTGTTTTCCCTTTTTTTGAATTTTGAGTGTCCGAACTAATATGTTCTAATATTTAATGAAATTTTGTTTCGATTAGATTATTTTATTTACCGAACGTTTTTATATACTTTATGTGTCCATATACAATTGACATCTTTCAATACGTATAATATAGAAATTTCTCATTAAAATATTTTTCTGTTTCGTTTTGCTTTAATAAAGTTTTATTCCTGATAATCAACGAAAGTTCGAAACAATATTGTCGGTTTACATTAATGTTCTTTGTGAAATTATACCAGGTCTTTATTTTCTATTATTGGAACATTGTATTATTTGAGTAATTGTCAAAAATAAAATGTTAGAGAGCAAAAGTTATTAACTACTGGTTTTTTTCTACTTATAAGATGTACAGTGGCTGACAAAAGTAATGTCTCTCTCATGTACACGACTGAACTGATTAACTAAAGTCTGTATTCATGCTGTGTTGGCTATTGGAGGTTAAAACTCTTATTGATATAATTATCTGTATTAATCTCCGTAAATATGCACAGACCAATTTGAAAAACCAAATTAATACGTTAAAGATATTTTGAAGTTTTGTTAAATTTAGTTAAGGGAAAATAAATATATATGTTTGAATATGTCTTATTAAGTTTGTATGATTCTAGAAAGACAAATGTTATTTGTAGTAACTGAAAAAATATATTATAAAACGCATTATTTTTAATGAGAACTGTCTTGCTTTATTTATTATAGTGATAATAAAAATTGTCATTATATTTTGTAGGTAATTAACGCCAAACGTAATACAACCAGCTATAAAAAGAAAACGGTTCTTAAAATTAAATCATTTCCAATATAGCAAGTTATAATTTTTTTGTTCCTTATATTTTATTAAAAAAATATTAAATTTTAAATTTTTTTAATGTATGTAATGTAATTTGTGTTAATTTTGTAATATTTAACTAAATGTAGCTAAATAAAAACTATATAGTTACCACTAAACCAAAATAATAAAAAAAATTAAATAGTTTATATCTAAATTAAGAAAATATGTGCCATCGAAAAGAAATCAATAAACAAATACAAAGGTAAAACAGGCAGATTTGTTTTATAAAAATAAAATAACGAAACGGAAATAAAGAGAAAATAATAAATGGAGATCAAATACATTTTAAGAATGTAATAACTTTTTTCAGGCACGTTTTCTCAGATACAAATAATGATTTTTCTTTCTAAATTTTTGTTTTATATTTTTAGTTCAACTCGTAAACTTCTAGGTAACAAAAATATCAAAAGCGTAGATGCTCTTTTTAGATTTTAATTTTTGAAATTACGAATAATTTTAGACTCTTCACGTTCATTTTTCATGTTAAAATTGTTTGTAAGTTACGTATTTCATCTTCGTTGGAATTCTTTGAATTTGCTCTACCATAGTGTTTACCTCTTCAGTTGTGTTCGTTTTTCTCCATTCTGTTTAAATGTTCTACCAGTTTACCTTTGTTTCCTTACAATTTTATATATATATATATATATATATATATATATATTATATATATATGGAAAGATTAAAATTCACGATCACAAAAATTTTTTTTATCACGGTATGATATTAATATTTATATCCGTTAACATTTTAGTTACTTTGCACCAGGGCTCTACAAATACAATGTATGCAACCAAGCATACAGTTTTGCAATCAATTGCATGTAACTGATTGTTTTAAATGCTAGCAGTTTAATGAAAAAATAATACTGAAACAAGTTCAACCGTTTTTTACTATTTTTTTTATAAAATCACATTTCAAGTAATGTTTAATATAAAAGATAATAGGAGATAATAAACAAATAACTGTAATAATATCTAACAATACTCGGTACGTCTCTGGCAAGTAACAAAATGACGAAATTACTAGAAATCTTATAAAACCCAATAGGGAGCAAAATTCAATTGATAGAAATTATTAGGGAAATAATTTTTTTGTGATCGTTGAATTTGATCTCTCTTAATCTCTGTATATATGTATACGAGGGTGATCTCAGAAGTACCCAACCCAACAAAGAAAAAACCCAAAAATTTTAGAAAGAAATATATTTATTTATTTATTTATTTATAATCTCCTTTCGGCTCTATACACTTTTCCCAGCGATGTTCAACAATTTCGATACCCTTTTCATAACTGTCTTGCTTATCAAAAGAGCCATTAACTGCCGACATCACTTCTTCATCGTCGGAAAATCTTTGACCACTGAGCCATTTTTTCAAGTTTTGGAACAGAAAATAACCCGAGGGGGCTAAATGTGGCGAATAGGGTGCATGAGGTAGCAATTCAAATTTTAATTCATTAATTTTGGCCATTGCAATAACAGATTTGTAAGCTGGTGCATTGTTTTGATGAAACAATACTTTCTTCTTAGCCAAATGCTGCCGTTTTTGCTTGATTTCTTCGCTCAAACGTTTCAATAAGTTCGCATAATACTCGCCGTTGATAGTTTTTCCTTTTCCAAGATATTCAATGAAAATTATTCCACGCGCATTCCAAAAAACCTTGCCTACAGATGAAACGGTTTTTGCCTTCTTTGGAGCCGGTTCTCCCTTTTGAGTCCATTGTTTAGATTGTTCTTTTGTCTTGGGTGTGAAGTGATGGACCCATGTTTCATCCATCGTTATAAAACGGCACAAAACTCTGCTTTGTTGCTGCGAAACTTCTCTAGACACTCAATTGAAACATCTTCGCGACATTGTTTTTGCTCGAGTGGGAGTAAACGCAGCAACCATCTTGCACACAGCTCTCTCATGTCCAAATTTTCGGATAATATGCGATGTACCGCACTTTTTGAAATGTCTAGTATGTCTGCTAGCTTGCGCACTTTCAGTCGACGATGACCAGTACCGCTTTGTGAATTTTCTTCAACATTTCTGGAGTCGTCACCTCATTTGGTCGACCACTGCGATACTCACCTTGGCAGCTCTTACGCAGCTCGTTTAAACTCTGCTACCCAATATTTCACTGCTGTAAACGGAGGGGCAAACTTACCCAGAATAGAATCCAGTTCAGTTTTTATATCGGTTGGGCTGAGGCCTTTCAAATAAATGTATTGTATCACGTAACGATGACCAATTTTCTCCATTTTTATAAATTCACTGAAAATGTTCACTATTGATGGCTGCCAAACAAATACTAAACAACATGGTGTCTTCAAACTTGAAGCATATGCTTTATAGCTTGTGGACTTTCTAATACAGTGATATTTTTCAAACAACTACCGCCATCTCTAGGCCAGGTCGGGTACTTATGGGACCACCCTTGTACACTACCAACCATAAGTGAGGGATCACTATAGGCAAAATACAAAAAATGGTAGACGTTTGGTAAAACAATAGATATACGAATAAAAATGTAATTACTATAATTATAATATGGGTATCGAATTTATTGAACATTGTTGGTACAAGTGTATAAAGCTGAAAGGAGATTATGTTGAAAAATAAATAAATTTTTTTCCAAAATTTTTGTGTTTTCTTTGTTGGATACTTGTGGGACCACCCTCGTAATGTAACATTCTATAATTTGTTAATGGCATTCTGAATTTGTATATAAACTCGTAAGAAAGAAGACTAGACTAGGTGCTATTGAAAATGAGTGCAGTGAATACGAAATGTACATTTGGTTTTATTTCTTATTGTTAATTAGTAATTTTATTATTATTAGAACCTCAAATTATTTTGAAGAATATATTTTATTATTCAGTTATATACATTTTTTCTTTTCCTGTAATAACTAAAGTTAGGCTCATTACACCACCTTGTCTTAATCTTTCTTGGGCTATAAATTCTGTTATTTTATATTGTTAGATATACGATTTTTGTTCTTTCTGTTTAAACTGTAAACTTATAATATAGTAGTCATTCCTTCGATTCTATGCTATTTTATTATAAAATGAAATAAAATTAAATATATTCATTGTAAGATTAAATTATGGTTCTATTATTTATGCGTTTGTTGTTATTGGTAGGTTCTATAAAAAATAATCTTAATTAAAAAATTCTATATTTTCTATTCTTGAATGCATCTTAGTTTTCCTTTTCAAATTATTTATTAATTTAATTTAATAATTATTTTATAATTGAAAAAATAGGCAAACACATTTTTTTATTTACGAGAATTATTTGTTCTGAAAATATAATAGGGTACAAAAAATAGAAGCAACAGAATAAGCTAGGTCTCTTATATTTATTTACACATGAATTTGTGTATTTATATTATAGTTTAAACCGTTTTATTGTTTACAATTTTTTACCTAGCAGCATTTAAAATTATATAAAATTAAATAAAATGTTTATGTAATTGAACCCGTAAGAAATACTTCGTATTGATTTTATTCGTCACCATGGCAATAACTAAGGAAGTAAGCCATAGCATAAGCATAAAATGTCCGACCATAATAGTGCCGTCTTTAATCATTCGTGTTTGAAAGCGCCGAGAAATCCTATAAATCGACAACCGTTTCCAGTATATGACCAGAAATACATTAATCATTTGGAAAACGAAGTGCGAAAATTAAGCATAGAGTCAAATGAGTTTAAGATGCAATCAAATTCACCGCCGGAAATAGATAAGAGTACTCTTAAATCTTTCATTGAATTTTATGACAGTATTCCTGACTACGATGATATAAATCATTTATCTAATAAGGATTTTTATCGAAAATTAGAAATTCTGAAAGAAAAGCAAAGAAATTATTATGAATATGTTCGTAATCAAAATAAATATTTATCAAAGGATACTGATTGGATCGAAGATTATAAAAACTTGAATATACGAGATTCAAGTTACGGTGATGCCAAAAGTAATCGTCAAACAAAATCCAAACCATTTTGTACAACACCATTGTTAACGAAGCCAACTACTAATATAACAAATACTGAAGATATCGACTCAGTAATATCATCAGATAAAGAGATAAAACCTCCATCTAGAAGATCAGTGAGAATCGAAACCCCTAGTGATAAATATTTCGAAGAAAATTCGCCGGAGCCAACATATTTCCGATCGAAATCTAGAGCAAACATTTCATCAGCTGGTTCTAAAGGTTTTAACACTTTAAATGGTTCGTTTTGTGATGATTTGAGTTTTGATGGTTGTTGTGGTGGTGAGCAAAATTTAACTACCAGGAGTGTGCCAAATAGTCCTTCTAAATCTAAAATGAACGTGGGTTGGAAAGATAGTATAACAATACCGAAGCCTTTCGAAATGACTGTTAGGTATGTGTTAATTAAAATAGTAAACACGAACACTTAAAATAGACGAATAATTTAAGGGATGAAGAAAATAAAATCATTGATGATATTATGATAAAAACAAACAAACCTTCCACCGAGAAACAGGAAATGTTTAGAGCAAATCCAGTTCCCATTGAATCTCAAATACCACTGTTCGATAAAATCATGTGCGATCAGGAAAGGAGGTTAGAATAATGTGTATATCTAATACTATTAATTTTATATTATAATAAAGTATAGGTATTTCTTTGAAGAAATTAACAAAGTTTGGGTATGTATTGTACAGATAATTTTACGTAATATAAATTACACGCCTATTTGTCTTTATTATGGAAATAATGGAATAATAGTAGCTGTGAGCAAAAGATCACAGAAGTTTTTTCAGTGAGTTTTAAAACAACCAACGTGAAATATTAGATATCATCTGGAAACTTAACATTAATAATTATTCTTTATTCTTTCGAAAGAAAAATAACGTAATTCATTAAGGAACGCAAGGCTTGCCACTATAACATAATATAATGAATACGTTTCAAATACATCGGTCTTAGAAGTACTTTAATTTAGTGACAGGAAAGTGGTGGTGATTTTTCCATAATATGCCTAACTATTATTTATGTTACGTACTGTAGTCGCCAGGAGAGATGGATGTGTAGTCTGTGCCACCTATGGTGTCTTGAAACTTTGTGTTAAACCTATTCAAAATCTCCCACCATTTCTAATGCCGTGTGCCCACCGCTCGCCAACTCTCCTGACGTGTACTGTAGTAAGCAATAACAGACCAACTCCAGAAAATGATGACTACGATATTTTAATTGTAACAAATCTATAATAGTGGGCTTGCTAAAATTTGTTTCAAAAAATATATTTTTTTATTTCTTATATTAATACAGTACCGGTATATTTTGAATAATAAAATTGAATTAACATGTAATTTTTGATTAAGTTGTTCCCGTTTGTATTTATCGTGGTGTGTAAATGTAAAGAAATATAATTTTTCATTCGACAAGTTTATTTTTGATAGTAGTTTAGAGATTTCTTGATTTTAAAAACTGTACCCTACAAAATTTTATTTCGAGTTAAAAAAATTCTTTTGAGGATTCTCTTTTCTCTTAGATATAAATAATAACAAAAACAATGAACTTTGCATAAATTTAATTTAACAAAAAAAATAATATCTCCGTTCATAACATATAGTATAATATTTTAATGTAATTTTAGTTATGTTCAGTATAAAATACTAATGTACATTTTCTTTTTAATGTATAGGTTGGTTTATGCTAACTATAACTTTGTTCTCTTTTGTTTGAGTTTTCGATCATTTGGAATAATAAACATGTAAATCATATTTAACGATGTTTTAGGGGAAAAACCCTCTGAGACGTCATTAAATATGAATTAATGATTAATGGTTTATTATCCCTTATTGTCTAAATTTAAACCATAAGAGAATAAAATTATAGTACTTTGACAAATGTTAATAATTAATAATATACAAATTGTTTAAATAATCAGGTATTTTAACACATGGATCAATAAGTCCAGACTAACAATGAAAACAACATTTTTTTTGCAAAATTTTTTTTTATTCATCAACATAATCACCTTTTAGGGTGATACAAAACGCTTTTCCAATTTTTCAATACCATGTTTATAAAAAAATTTATCTTTCGCTTCAAAATAGGCTTCAGTTTCAGCGATGACCTCCTCATTTCAAATCTTTTTCCCTGGAGCATTTTTTTAAGATCAGCAAAGAGCCAGTAGTCACTGGGGGCTAAATCTGGCGAATATGGGGGGTGGGGAAGCAGAAAAACCCAATTCGTTCAATTTTGCCATTGTTTTCATCGACTTGTGGCAGAGTGCATTGTCTTGGTGAAAAAGGATTTTTTTTCTCTGCATGTGCGGTCGTTTTTTTGCGATTTCCTCCTTCAAAAGCACCAGTAAGTCAATATAATAATCACTGTTGATCGATTTACCTTTTTCGAGGTAGTCAATGAAAATCACGCCATGTGTATAAAACTGACGCCAGGACTTTGCCAGCTGACTGCTGCGTTTTCGGACGTTTCGGATGGCTTTCGCCATCTGTGCGCCACTCAGATGACTGCCGCTTCGACTCTAGAGTGTAGTGATGTATCCATGTTTCGTCCATGGTCACGTAATAACAAGAAATCTTTTTTGTCGCGAGTTCGATAAACAGCTTTCTGAATCATCGACTCGTTGCTGTTTTTGTTCCATCGAGAGCAATCGCGGCACCCACTTGGAAAAAACCTTTTTCATGCTCAATTTTTCATGAAGGATAGTCATATTATGATATCTGTGTCATCAGCAATTTCACGGAGCTTCACTTTACGATCTTTCATAATAATTTTTGAAACTTCACTCACATTTTCCGGTGTAACGGCTTCCACATTAAGTGTTCCGCCTCATTTGTGTATGAACGTTTAAATCGGCAAACCACCGACAAATTAATGGTTTATTCAATCCATTGTTTTGCTTGCGTGTTGTTTTTACCCATTAAAAAACAATGTTTTATCAGACCACGAAACTCGTTTTTTTCCATTGTTTAAACAAACTACAAAACGACTTTACTCCAACCTCGATAACTCAGCTGTTTCTGGTCCGGTCGACTTAAAATTTTGTTAATAATTAATAATATACAAATTGTTTAAATATGGGTTATCAGATATGTGTTATCTTTTAGTTATGCACATGACAATTGTTTTGCTACAGATTGGTTTCTTCGAATGTTTAATAAACTAGATCAATTCTAACGTATATTGTAAAACTCTAAAGAGAACTTATTTTATAATATTTAATAAATTTATGACTTAAAGGATAAGTTAAAATATTGTAGTATGGACAATACTTTCTTCGGGGACTGTTAAATATTTTTATTACATAAACAATTTTAATAAGGGCAAATTGTTCTATGTGTATTTTTTTATATTATATCGTTATTAACAATTATAAATTTTATTCTTCTGTATGTGGGTTTCTCGACCAATAGGGGGTAAGGAAACACTTGATTTTTATCAACGGCGTTTCGGGGGTTTTCTCCTCTTCTTCAAGTTATTTACTTAATTGTTCTTTTCTTAATATTCTTAACAATACATCGATTTTATGTAAACGTATTTTTATTTGATGAATTTTTGTATTAGTTTTTAATTAGTTTAATATTTATGTATCTGTACATTTTCTTCCTATTGAATATTGCGAATTTACAAAAACACAAATATTTTAAATTCATACTTAAGCATGGAACTGATAGAACTGTTATGTACATTTAGTAAAATTTAATCTGCAGGCATGTGTTATGTCTTTCCTTTTCCTTTTTTCCCGTAAATATGTATGAGTGTCAAGTGTACGTATGATTAGATGCATGTGTGCAAATTCACATTGATGTATGTATATACAAAAAGATGTAGACAATTTATTTTCTAAAAATTAAGTTATTGCAAAGGTCATTAAGATTGATATTATCTTAATTTGTTTTGGTCTTCTTTTATATATACCATTTCTTTAATTATGCGTTTGTTGTAATCGTTTTCTATTTTGAGAATTTCAGTATTGTTGAAGTCAAATTCATGTTTCTTTCCAAAACACGTTTCGTTTATTTTGTTACTCTTTAAATTCTATTTGTGTTCATAAATTCTTTTATGTAGATATTGCTTTGTTTGTCCTGTGCATGTACTTTCATAATATTAGCATTTTATATTACAAATACTGTGTGCTTGTTTTTCTTTAGGTGTTTAAATTTCAATTTTGACAAAAAAGATTTGTTCTTTTTTTGCCAAAATTAAACATCAAACGTTAAGTCTTGTATGAAGAAGTGCAGTTCTGCCAAATGATATTAAACCAAATAGACTGAGACAAAATTTTGTTAAAGTTTCTTGTGGACTGATGAAATAACACAACTCGGGTAATAATAAGTAAAGAATTGAATATTCTTAGGTTTTACGTATGGGATGAAACTTGGTCTGATGTTATTATAGTATCATATTTCTTTGAAGATACTTTTACTGCTGATAGCCACTTGAACCTGCTAGAAGAAACTGTCAATTAATTTAATTAAAGATATTTTAATATTTGAAGGTACTGGATAATTTGGTAGCAGGATTCTGCGCCACTACTTTTGTCTAATACATTCTTAGATGCAATTTTCGTCGAATAGAGGATCGTCGAAAAACATGGGAATGATCACCGAAGTTAGGTTACATAACCACATGTGATTTCTCTATGCAGGATATTATAATGTTTTCAAAAAAATATTGACTACTTAAAGTTATTAATAGAGAATGCTTTTGAACATATTGACAATGACAAAGAATTAATGCAACATATATAGAGTTCTGTTGAA
This sequence comes from Dermolepida albohirtum, assembly GCA_031893035.1. Lineage (NCBI taxonomy): Eukaryota > Metazoa > Arthropoda > Insecta > Coleoptera > Scarabaeidae > Dermolepida > Dermolepida albohirtum. The sequence continues at coordinate 807,059 of JAVIWB010005956.1, forward strand.
GACTAAAGTAAAACTTGTTTCGAACGGATCATCGTTTCGAGATTTTTTTCTAGAATTTTATCAAATATTTATAATGATTTTATAGATACTCATTATTGTTACTTTAAATTACTCTGTATATTGAGTCTTAATGTTTGTGCGAAAAAGTAATTTTTTCTAACTTTAATTTGTGTAATTCTTTGCATATTGCTGCTGATTATGTATTTCTATTCAGTACATATTTTATGTTATTTAATATATATGTACATGTTATATAATAAGGTTGAACTATCCTCCGGGTATCGATAGCGGCGAATGCGTGCAGGCATTGCCGATATCATTGACTTGCGAAAGTAGACTGTTACTGCGACGGATGTATGTAATCCTCTAAATCGCTTTCGTTAGAATGTTAGAATGCACAGGTAATATAATTCACACCTACCCGGCGAGGTTGTACGTTACTGCGAACCCGGAGGTTTGTTCAACACTATAAATCGTATATTCGTGTTATTGTTATATATTAATTTCTTTAAAATACACTATTATTATCAATATTTTCAGGCGTCAGAAGGTCAAAAGAAGAAGCAAAGCAGCATTACAAGCGCAAATGCGTCCCTTTTCATTTACACGACGAGATGAGGAAATACAAGCTATAAATAATAGACTGTCAAAATCATCACCATGTATCTTTCTAGATGATCTTCCAATAAAAGTTAAGCCTTTTAAGGCAAAGCCTATACCAAAAAATCTATTCAGTAATTATATCTATAAGAAAATGAACGAAGATGAGTTCTATAGGTAAATAATCCTCAATTTTTAACTCCTTAAATCCAAAAAGTTCTTTTAAACTGAAGCATTTTTTTAGTTAAAGAGGTATATGATAATTTATTTACATCGTTTATTTTCTCACTTGCTATTATAATAAGTTATCTAATACTCATAGAAATAAAATTACAAAGTGGTACTGAAGGAAAACATTTTTAAATGATTTGAATTTCGAAATATTATTTTAGGGCACTGCAAAAGAAAGTTAGGGCTGAAGAAATGTTAAGAGCAGCTTCTTTGCCTCCATCTATGGCGCTGCGAGAAAGAAAGAAACCAAAATATCATGTCTGTCCAAGATCATATCGAGATTTTAACATAGACGAAGATTTAGTAAAAGAAGTCATGCTGTCGAAGCCAAATCGAAGAAACAAATCTGAGGCAAATGATATTATAGACCAAGAATTAAGAGAACTAGAAAAGTTAGAAAATGAATTCGTTAGAAGAAGTCCAAAATGTTACAAGGTCAAACGAAGGAGTAAGGTAGATAATTATAAAAATTTCTGGATTTGGCATGTTTTTATAAATATTGTTGCATAGAATATTTGATATGTATTTGCAGTTACTAAACAAAATTTGTGCAAACGATTAACAAATATTTCATAAAAATGATAATAGATTCTAAAATCTTTAATTTAATATAATTTGTTGGTTTGCCAACAAGTATCTGAACAGATTATTGTATTTTAACTAGTTTGGACAAATTATAATATGATCTTGCTAGAAAAATATAAAATGTACAGAAATATTCAATTATTCGGAAGATTTATTGCAACAATACTTACAAAGGATTGAGATTAATAAAGTTTCTGATTTCCACGAACATCTGAAAGCATCTGGCATCTTAACGGCATGGACCGGATTAGCATGTCAAATAGATCTTGAAGAATCATACCCCAATCCTCCTTGATATCAATGCCTAAAGCGTGTTTGGTAACTTTTTCTTGCAGTAACACACATTTCCATAACATTCCAAGTATGTTCTATTGAATTACCATCTAGGGACTTGGACACCATTGTCTTTATAGCAATTTCAATAAGCCAGTTGTTCACGATATTACTATGTTTGGGCAGTGAAATAAAGAACGGTGCGCACTCCTGTATTTATCTTAGTCCATACTATTCCACTATCACCATCATATTGAGATTCTCCTGAAGAAATGATAGGTTATTGTGTGCTGGGTTTACGCCAAGTCAATACATGCCTATTATTTAGGTGTAATGTAAACATGGATTGGACACTGAATAATATTCATTATGATTTCAATTGATACGCTCATTTGAGCTAGAGAAATACAAATCAGTGGTTTTCGATCATATAAACGACGTATGTAATGATTTCTTATTGTTTGCGTTGATCGTTACCTTCCAGTAGCAGTAGCAAACTACTGGGTTGTATTCAGAGCGTGATTTCCACGCGCCAATTGCGGCAGGTATTGTTGACTTTAATATTTATTATTTCACATATTATTAACAAATTATATTTACTCGTAGTTTCTTAATTTTATGTGTGTATGTTGTTTTATACACATATTTTATTCAGTTGTTATACAAATTCATTTTGTTAAGTCTTTCATTACATTCAAATTAAAATTATACGCACAGGGTGATCCAAATTGAACTTCGTTTTCACTTGAATGACTTTGTGACTCGCCAAAATTGTTGTATCTGGGGTTGCGTAAATTCACATGTTTTTCCAAGGAAACCAGTGCATCTCCAAAAATGCACTGTCTGATATGCGCTATGGGCCCGAGGAATCATTGGACCCTACATTTTGAGGTTGTAAATGACAACGCTGTCACTGTTAATAGCTTACGCTATCGGAAAATGCTACATGACTTGTTTCTCAATAAAGTCAATGATTTAAACGTGAATCCAAAAAGAGGAGTCACATGTCACGCAATACGTAAAACAATCACTTTACTTCGTATCAACTTCGTCTAGCCGTGTTATCTGTCAAAGGGACGACACCCTCTCATCTTGCGATCTAACTCCACTAGACTTTTTGTGGGACTATCTGAAGGAAAGTGTTTACTGTAATAAACTTGTTGCGCTAGCAGAACTAAAGGAGAATATCAGGCGTGCAATTGTTGAAATAAAGCCGTCGTTGTGTGAAAGTATTTGAAAAATTTCAGTAAAAGAATGACGTCATGTCAGCGGAGTCGTGGAGGGCATTTAGCTGATATCATTTTCTATATCTAAATGCGCAGTTTGTGCTTTATATTGATAGCAATAAAATTCTAATTTATCTAATATTTTGTTTTTTATGCGGAACATGAAGTTCAATTTGGATCAACTTTTCATATCTAAAACATCACATATATTCAACTGAACAATTCGTTATATCTGCATAATGCGATAATTTGCAACGTTACCGTATGTGTTCGTCGATAACATGTATTGCCGATTCCGCCCAACAAGCGTGTAGCACTTTGAAATATATCCAAGTCCAAGTTCTTTAGTCCGGTACTTACGAGGGTAGTTTGACAAGTAGTGAGAATGGAAAAGAAACACGAATTTTTTAAATACAAAATAATTTTTATTTTTCAATATATTCTCTGTCTCTGTGTCAAGTCTTGCAAAATACTCATTTACGAGTGCCGTTTTCAATTTTGGAAAAAGGTGGAAGTCGGAAGGGGTTAAATCCGGCGAATAAGGCACATGCAGTACTAATTGGAAATGCAACTCTTGGATTTTGGACATCGCAACTGTGCTGGTATGCGAGGGAGCGTTGTCTTGGTGAAACAGAACATTTTTCTTTGCCATTCCTGGCCGTTTATCACGAATCTCAACATTTATTTTTTGTAGAAGTTCTGCATAATAATGTCCGTTTATTGTGGCACCTTTCTGAAGGTAATCAATGAGCAAAATGCCATTTGAATTCCAAAAAATTGATGATATCACCTTGTTTGCCGATAAAGTGGCTTTCGCTTTCTTTGGAGGTGCAGAACCACGTTCTAACCATTGTTTCGATTGTCGTTTAGTTTCGGGTGTACTGTAGTGTATCCAAGTTTCAGCGCAAGTAACAAATCGCCTACAAAAATCAACCGGATTCCGCTTATGAAGGTCCAATCACATATTGGAAATGCGAATGAACTTCTGATCAATCGTAAGCAAACGCGGCACCTATCCTGCCGAAAGCTTGGAAAGGCCCAATTCTTTCGTTAAAATGTGGTGTATGCGTTCTGTTGAAATGTTTACCATGTCTGCTATCTCTCTCACTTTGAGTCGTCGATCTTGCGTAATAATATTATGGATTTTTATAATCATTTCCTTAGAAGTCACGATTTTGGGTGCTCCAGAGAGCTCTCCATCAACACAGCTTGTTCTACCACGTTTAAATTCATTTACCCATCTACTTATTGTGGCGGATGATGGAGCAGATTCACCTAATGTTTCCCGTAACTCATCCTTTATTTCGATAGCTTTCATACCCTTAATTACCAAGTATTTAGTCACCGCACGATACTCTGCTTTTTCCATTTTAACAAAACGTGTTGCTTCTTTTTCAATCAGCTGTCAAAAATAAACTAATCAACCGATTTATCTAAATATCGGAATGTAAACATATAAATAGCCAACCTAAATTGTAGTGCATTTGTTTTACCAATTAGAGCGCCACCTATGTGTCATTCTCACTACTTGTCAAACTATCCTCCTATATGTAAAGAATTATTATGTTAAGTTATTACTTAGGAAATTTTATATTTGCTTTTAGTTCATCTTGAACATTTGTGTATATATGCAATTGACTTTGTCCTGTTAATGGAAGTAATTCTGTTGGGCAAATATAAATATAAATAAATATAAATATAAATATTAGAATCTTCAATATATATATATATATATATATATATATATATATATATATATATATATATATTGAATTTTTTAAACTTACTAATCTATGAAGACCGGTTCTTTATCATACAACGTTTTTCTGTGCACCTTCTAGAATTAATGTAATATTAAAGACGCATCTATATGTAATGTGCAGTAATTTTAATCAAATATTTTGTGCAGAAGATATTCATAATGACTCCATGGGAGCATTACTCAGACTAGCAACTGAGGACAAGTAGGGGAATTGCAAAGTTTACATTTTTTCTCTGGTCAGGTATTTACATCTAAAGAATTATTATCTTTACTTATGATTTAGGAAATTTTATATTTTCTGTTTGTTCTTCTTGAACACATTTGTGTGTATGTATGATGGGTTTTGTTCTATTAATGGAAGAAATTCTGTTGGGCAATCTATAAATATAAATAAATATTTTAATAATAATAATAAATAATTATATGTAACACCATTTTAAACAAAGTTCAGGTTTTTATAAATAAATGTCTTCACAGAGTTTTAAAGTTTTTTGGTCAAATATTATTGCAAATCGAAACTGCACAATAAAATACACTAAGAACCTGTGTAAAATATAATAAAATGGAGAAAATAGAATTCGATAGGCTACACTAAGCGAAAACAACAAAGATATAAGACATTTGTTGAAGTGAAGCACGGAGGGATGCAGGAATAGAGGAAGAACTCAGATTCCTTAGCAGAGAGGAACAGAGGAAGAATATTCTCGATCTGGAGAAAGCTGGAATGAACTAGTAGTTATGGCATATAATAACAATTATTGGAAATGAAAATTCATAGAGAAAACAGAAGATATAAAGGTTCTATTTTCCCATATCCGAGTTATTATGATTAATAAAATGATCAATATTTCAATGCTATTTAGTTATCTTTTTTATGAATGGTCTTCTGTATGTAACAAGTATTTAGATGGTTAGTATTTTAATAATGTCATCATAAACAGCCAAGATCTATTAAAAGATGTTTCTGGCATTTGTAACATTTGATCATATAATCGTATCTAACACTTAACTTACTTGCAGTAATAGTCGAAATATATAAATTTCTGAAATTATCGTTTGTTATAAAATAAAAAATTCATCTAGATTAAGCTATAAACACGTATATATCTGTACGTACATATGTATACGTTTCTATTTTCATTTAAGCTAAAACGAGGAAGACAATGTTCTGCAGAGAGTAAAAGCACCTTGCGATCTACTCCAACACTGGAAGCCGTTAATAGATCGAACTTAGCAGCAGTACTAAGAATACAATCTGCAAGGTTGCCAAAAAATTTTGCTTTATGAGTGACTTAATATATTACTTTTAGGAAACGACTCGAAGTAGATATGTGTAAAAAACTCGAAGAAGCTAAAATACGCGAGGAATCTAGGTGGAGGGAAAAAGTTATGAGAAAAAGACCGATTTGGCAAGAATTAGCATACAGTCATGAAGAAGATTTAGCAATGCGATTACAAATGCGACGGGAGGAAGAAAAGTTAAGAAATGAAGAGCATAGACATCGAATGCAGTTAATGTTAGGTAGAGTAAAACAGCAGCCTACATTGTTTGAAAGACAATCGCAGGTATTTATACTGCAAGATTCTATAAATAGTTTTTGTTTTTTGTCGATATACGCCTATAGTATAAAAAATTCCATACCACTAGTATAAAAATTAAAAAATCTCAAATTAAATAACAAGAGTTATTAATTTCCTTTGACGTTTAAAATTTTTTCCCTTTTTTTCCTCCTAAAGATGTTATTAATATTATTAATGATTTTTAGTTACAAATAAAGTAGATTCTGTAATTAAACAACAAATTTTAAACGCATTATCAGTTTGCTTCTCTCAAAATTATTTTAATTTTAATAATATTTGGTCTTCCAATAAAGGTCTAATTATGGATAACCTCATTAGTCCGCTTTTAGCAAAGATTTTAATGCATTATATGGAAACTAAAATACATAATAATTATCCGTTGTTTAGGAATTTCCAATGTTGGTACAGATATGTAGACGATAAATTCACCTTAAAATAGTTCAGATATTAAGTCTTACGTTTATCTTTGTTTCAATAACAGTGGTCTTTGGAATTGTGGATTGCATCCAGGAAATGGCTAGTATTTTGTTTTATATATTTGTCTAATTACTTGTTTGTATGTACTTTGTATGTACTTCGCATTATTTCCCTTTTTAATTTGTCCTATAATTGGGTTTGTTGTTGGGCAACAAATTATATTATTATTATTGTATAAGGAGGGACGATATTTTCGAGACTAACTGTCAGTAAATCAAATCTATGGAAAGTTTATTTTCTGTGGTATATTTTAGTCTGCATATAATAATAATTTTTTTACTTAGTGCTTTTAGATAATAATAATAATAATTGCATACTATAGTGATTCTATGTTTTAGGCCAAAAATCCTAAAACAAGAGAAGAATTAATCAACAAACTATATAAGGATATTGGCAGATACTCTAGTAGTTCAAAATTAAGCGATAGTGATATATCGGACAAAAGACGTATGATTGAAATGAAGGATGAAGGCGTTCAAGCTCATTTCAATGAATGTGTTTGCCATGAAAAAGAACATACAAAAGGATGTGAATGCGATAGTGATGGCAAAATTTCGTCATAATTACACGATGTATTTTAAATAAATAAAAAAGCATATAAACAATTTAAAATGTTATTAAACGAACGAATTAAGTTACATTATAAATTGTCATTATTTCGAAATATATACCTATACCAGGGTAGCATGAAAAGTTTCCAGCTCAACACACAAACAAGAATTTTTTTTGACGAAATTCGTATTATTTTTCAACATAGTCTCTTTGTAATTTTATACACTTTTGCCAGTGCATAGCATGTCCCGGTCTTTGCACTGACATGACTATCCACAAAACACTTCAGTCTTCACCTTTTTCGGAGTCTATTCACCTTTCGGTCCACTGTTTTGACTGTGTTTCAGTTTCAGAGATGTAGTTGTGTATTTAAATTACACTTACGAATTACATTCGAATATGTTTCTGGTCTTGAGTGAGCAAGTGCGGCAGCCAACGGTTAATTTTTTCGTGTCCAAATCTAGCACTATTTGGTGAACTTTTCTGATGTTATCGGTAGTGGTTGCAGTTTTGGCTGTCTCGAACGTTTGTCAACCAAACTGGTATGACCACGCTATCTGCTTCTGGGTTTCCGGGCTGGAACCGCGTCACTAGTATATCTGCCGACGTTTCGTACCCATTTGTATGGGACATCTTCAGGGCTGAACTACTGCACTGAAACTGGTGTAAGTCGATGGGGGACGTGTTTATATATGGATAATGGGTCATGGGTCCAATGGAGCGTTACGGTTACGGTTGGGTCGATTAGAGATGGTGCCAAGCTTTTCGCGGTTAAGATGTTATCGGATTTTGGACCATAGAAGTGGTTTGCAGTTTTGGCTAGTGCAGAACCGGCTATGCGCAGCAACCTCGTACAACGCTCATGTTGTCACCGCTTTGTTTCACCAATATACTGCCGCATGAACAAGGAATCCTGTACACACCAGCTGATTCTAAAGAAACATGGTCTTTTACGGAAAAAGGGTCAGATAATTTGGAATGGGGTTTGAAGATGGTTTTGATGTTGTTTTTGAGAAGAACCCTACTGATGCGGTCAGTAACACCTTGTATATAGGGTAGGTGGGCTTTAGAGAGGGGGGAGATGATGTAAGCTGTGTATTAAGTTGTGAGATTTTGGGATTAAGATGTCGATCTATGGTTCGCTGGTATGGCTGGTGGTATGACCACGTTTAAATTCACATGCTCAATATTTTACTGCTACAAGTGATGATAGAGGGTCTTCGTTAATAATGTCAATCTCGGATTTAATTTGCATATGCGTATTGCCTTTTAAATGGATGAATTTATACACGATTCAATATTTTATTTTTTCCGTTTTTACAGAAACATTGCCATATCGATTGATATAAACGACTGTTAAACAATAACTGAGCGTCTGGCATTGTAGAAATTTTTAGAAGTATCTTTAAACGCATGCGCACTTATTTTACTAGCACATTTTTTCTAGTGACGCCATTTTCATGTCGAGGCTTAAAACTTTTCAGATACCTGTACATATTCAAAGGTTGAATTCAAGAGAATATACAATCATGTAATTTCATCAGGCGTGTGCAGTTGATGGAAGTGAGGAAGGCACCCCTAATTCTCCTGATTTCATAATTCTATTTTTGGAGTATGTTAAAATTATCTACTTCATTTTTACTTTTCATAATGCGAGCACTCATTGCTAATCAAAGTTCATTCTGGCTCATTTTATACATAACTCTACCATTAATGAAACAGTAATCAAGGTAAGATATACGAGTGTAGATCGTTCATAGTTAATTGTTAACAATCGACTTTAATACAGTTATTTGTTAAGCAAGTGGTAACATAAAGTGCTTATAATCTGTGTTCGTAAGATACTCGACCGAAGTCTGTAATACTACTTTAATCTAAAACGCGTGACTTCTGCTTTGCGAGGAACACACTCTGTCGCCAAATCTTTGCATTTGTATTCATAATTAAGTAGTTTTCTGTGTTTTGTTTCTCTTATAATAGCGCAAAGAAGTAAACAATCCTTTTCGGTAAAAAAGTAGCTAATCCTTATCAGTAAACACTTCCGTAAACAAAAACTTCTCCTGTACGCCACCGAATTTCATCGTGTATATTTGAAATAATATACTGTTCCTCAATAGGTACAAATACGAATAATAAATAAAATATAGATGGCGCACTGAATTCGTCTGGGTATGTGGGCATTTAAAAAGTGTGACATTCATAAAAATGGCTTCGTACAGGGTACAACAACGCGTTCAAATTGTTGAATTATTTTATGAAAATCAGCGTTCTGTGAAAAGAGTTTTTAGAATATTACGTGAATTTTATGGTTTATATAATCGTCCATCTGAAAACACTATTGGTCGAATTATTAAAAAATTTCGAGAGACTGGTTCTGTGGAAGATCAAAAAAGTAAAAAATACTATCGTAGTGGTCCTTTACAAGAAAATATTGGTTTGGTTCGTGAAAGTGTTGCTGAAGATCCTGAAATATCCATTAAACGACGTTCACAACAACTTGGACTTAGTAGATCAACAACATGGCGTATTTTACACAAGGATTTAGCTCTGAAGGTATGTAAGGTTCAAATAACACAGGAACTGAAGTCATTAGATCATTTAAAACGTCGGTCGTTTGTCAATATCATCAATGAACAACCAGCTGATTTTTTTCAAAAAATAATGTTTTACGATGAAACCATTTTGAACTCGGTGGTTATGTTAATAAACAAAATTGCCGTACTGGGGTGGGGAAAATCCACGACTTATTCATGAGAAACCTATGCATCCTAAACGAGTTACTGTTTGGTGTACATTATGATCAGGTGGTGTAATTGGACCTTACTTCTTTGAAAATGCTGCTGGTGAAGCTGTAACTGTCAATGGTGACCGATATCGTCGGATGATAACCGAACTTTTGTGGCCTGAATTAATGAATATTGATCAAGAGGACATGTGGTTTCAACAGGATGGCGCTACACTTACTTTGCACACGAATCAATTGATTTATTGAGAGAAAAATTTCCTGAACGTGTAATCTCAAGAAACGGTGATGTTAATTGGCCACCAAGAACATGTGATTTGACACCGTTAGATTATTTTCTTTGAGGTTATGTGAAAAGTCAGGTTTATAAATACAATCCACAATCAAGTCCTGCTTTGAAAGATGAAATTATTCGTGTCATTGGCGAGATAGAGCCTCAATTATGTTAAAATGGCATTGAAAATTTTAACAAAAGAGTGGACGTCTGCTGCAAGAGAAGGCCATTTGGCAGGTATTATTTTTCGCATATAAATATAATAATTGATACTTCAATTACCAATAAAATGTTTTTGAAACGGAATGCAAATTATGTATTTATTTATTCTTTAAAAAACCGCGAAATTTGAAACACCCTTTGTAACAAATCTTAGAAATATTTGAATTGGCGTATATACTCACCAAATGTAGCACATTTTAATGTTGTAAATCAGCAGGCATTGGGATTATTTACTATTATTTACTATATTATTTACTTATTACAATTTTATCGATTTAAGAATAAAAAAAAGAAAGGATTGAAATTTTTTTTTTTATAAAATATAAATATATATAAATATTGAAACTTAAAATTTCCATAGTTTTATTGGCTTATGACCACTTCGTGACTTCCCACTTCGGGACTTCTTACAAATATTTCCCATTTCGTGACACTACCTAAAATGATACCTTTGGCGTCTCCCATTTCGGGACGCGATATTAAAGGAATGCTATACATCATAAACATAGACAAAACAACTACACATTTGAGATCAAAAATTGTTTTATTTACGTCAATCTAATTTTAAATAAGAAAATGTGTCAAATATTTACACAATATCACAGAATTATTTCAATTAAAAACCCAACCCAACCCAACCCAACATTAGATTTCCCTATAATAAAGTCAGAAACACTTTTAGATATAGCCTAAAAATGCAAAAGGACATGACAATTAAACCATTATCTAGTCTAATCCCTGATACGCTCAATGCTCCGGTATAGGTGTCACCAAATGGGAACGCTAGAAGTAATCAAAAAGGGTTGAGTCATGAAATGGGAACAAAGCAGGTAAAATTTCGCCGTGTCACGAAATGGGAAGTCCCGAACTGGAAAGACACCGTTTTATTTAATATTTTCAATAATCCAGTCTATGTATTTATGAACGCTTGTATAAACTGACGGCAGTTCGTTATTCCCGCAACCTCCGGTTGTCCCAAATGAGACGATGCCTACTTGGAAGAATTTGAGAGACAAATTCGCAGCCTTCTCTGTGAAAAGCGGACCGCCACTATCACCAGTGCATGCATCTTGTCCTTTCTGACCATTAGCACACAGCTGCGATTCGTGCAAGGGTCTAATTTCAAAGCCAAGTACATTTTCGCATTCCTGTTTCTGCCAAATGTCTATAACAGCATATTGCAGTACAGAAGATCCAGTGATTTGATCTGTAACAAAAATTGTGTGTTTGAATGCTTATTAATTGATTATATTAGAGGCTTTTGTCTTTTGCAAAGAATCTCCAACTTCGAGATTATTGAAACGACAATATACAGTCTGCAGAAGAAGTAGTATGGTCCTTGTTCGCGGTTAAACACCAATACTATTTTCTGTGTGCTTCAAATATGTAAGGTCTTCACATTAGTCGTTTATATATTTTTAAACAGGGATATACGGAACTGCCTCCGAAGGTAGTATTAACATTTAGCCCTGACCAGGAGACTTACTTTTTCATAGAATGTAGATGGAATCTCATTTTACGGAAATGTACTCTTACTACTGTAAGTATTGTGTAATTAATGTACAAATAAGTAACTTCTGAGTTTACTCAGTTAACAGCACAAAGTTTAAGACTTGATTTTTTTTTAAAGTCTCACCTAACAACATACTTAAAAATCAATTAATTTTGAACTAATAGTCATTGTAATATGTAGTTTGAAATACGAATGTTGAAATAATTACACTTAAAGAAATTAAAAATTATTAGAAGAAAAACTCTTTAAGCCTGAGTTAGAAAATCAATAGAAAGTAAAAAATAAGATTACATTGACCACGATTGCCTGATAATACATTATTCGAAAAATTTCTTGTGTTGATCGTAATAGTATTGATTCATCTTTGCTAGCTCGACATTCTGAATTTAGTTTATCGAAATTTAAGTTATAAATGGTTATAATTTATATCTACTCTATACATATATACACAATAAAGTCCCCTTCTACTTCGGTGTAGGGCACATTCTTACTTCCACTCGCTCTGAGGTCCATTATCACTCTCACTTTTCACTAGGTTCGGTTCTCACTTCACCTACACTCAGTTTGATTGTTACTTTTTCATCTCACTGTGCTTGTTTGCTCATATGCACGAACTTTGCCCATTTCCTTTTGTCTCGCGCTAATATCTTGGCCTCTTGCCAGTTTTTGTCTTTCTTCGTTAGTATTTCCTCCGTTGTCTCGTCCCAGCTCCTCCTTGGTCTTCCTCCCTGTCTCTTTATATTTGCCTTTGTTTGCCCTATCTTTTTTGTTTGTCAGTTAGGTCCCATTCTGATTAAATGGCCAAACCATCTCATTTGTTGTTTTTCTATGAGAGCTCTTTATTGATTTAACTTCCAACATTTCTCCTATTATTTCATTTCTCATTTGGTCTCTTCTTGTGACTCTCACTATCCCTCTCAGGAACTTAATTTCCGTTGCTTGCATTTTCGACTCTTAGTCCAGCTTTCACATCCGAAAGTCAATATCAGTTTAAAGATCGTTTTGAATACCATTATTTTTATTTTTTTGTTTATTTCTTTTTTTCCTAATAAGTGCTTTATTCGGCGCATAGTACATTTTGCTTGTTCCTTCTATTGTTTATTTCTGCTTCATTTTTCTTATCTTATTGTATGGTAACTCCTAGATATTTGTAGATGTCCGTTTGCTCAGTTTCTTTGCTATAGATCCGCATGCGGGTTTGCGTCTTCTTCTTCCCGAGTACCATAATTTTGGTCTTTTCTGTATTTATCTTAGGTTGCATTTACTGAGCGCTCCGCTTCATATTACTAGGTTTTCTTGTAGTGCAGTATTATTCCCGCCGAATATCATAAGGTCATCCGCAAACGCGCACTCTGATATGTAAATCGGCTCCGAATATCTATACCCCACGTGTAGCCACTTGGCTGGTCCTTTGATGTCTTTAATAACATCATCCAGTATGATATTAAAGAGCGTTGTGCTCAATACTCCCCCTTGTCTCACTCCCTCCCTCATCACAAATTCTTCTGATTCCATGTTATTAGTTCTTACATAGTTTCTGGTGTTCTTATATAATATAAGCTAGCTATATTATTCATCAATCTTTTCCCAATTTTTCTTTTCCTCGGGCTGTGCCATATAGTTTTCCGTGGTAGACTGCCGAAAGTTTTCTGCAGATCGATAAATGCCACATATATGTCCTTTCCATGGTATTTTTCTATGAGCTGTTTTATCGTTAATATGTGGTCTTATATCCCTCTCCCTTCTCTAAATCCGCTCTGTGATGTTTTCTACTATTTTTGCTTTCAGTCTATTAGCCAGTATTTTCTTGCATACTTTACTTGCATTGCTTAATAGTGTTATCCCTCTATAGTTGCTGCAATCTCTCTTATTTTCTTTCATGTAAATAGGCAATATTATCCCTATCTCCCACTCTGCCGGTATTATGTTTTCCTGTGCTATCCTGTTCATCAGCAAAGTTATCATTTCCAAACCATTACACCTTAGTAGCTTTAGCATTTCCGCTGTTATACCGTCATGTCCTGCCGATTTGCCTCTTTTCAGTTTTCGTATGGCCTCCATAACCTCCTCTATTTTGATTTCTTCTTCATGTTTTTTGATTTCATCTTCGTTTTCCATCATCATCATATTTCTGCGTTTAGTAACTCTTCGTAGTATTCTTTCCATCGTGCCATTATTTCTCCGTGCTCTGATAGTATTTCTCCTTCCTTAGATGTTATATATTGACATTCTATTTCTTTTCGCTTTCTCAATGTTTCTATATTCTGTAATACAGTTTCTGGTTACCTGTACTGTCCTTTTCCATCTTATATCTACTCTAACGTGTAAAAAATCTATAGATTAACGAATGTAGTTGGCTGTAAAAAGACTATTAACCTGTTATATATATATACTTATATTGAGCGTGTGCATATGCACTTTGTCGACATAAATACTATTATAAAAAAAAATCTGAATTTAGAACTAATGGACTCTTTTACTAGGCAATGCTTTCTGCATTTACAAAAACGTTCAGACATTTGAAGAAATGATAATTAGTTGGAAAGAATTTTATTGACAATGGTGAATTTTTAAAGATTTAATAATTTATATCATTAAGTTTTGAAGCAGTTGTTTACAATGTGCGGAGTTTGGAGCGTAGCTTGAGCCTTCTTTGTTATGTAACCGTTGGAATACTGTGCTTTTTAATAAACGATGAAAACGCAATTAAACCAACATATGCTATCCAATTTCTTAATTTTTCCTATGGAGTGGAGATGCCTTACATGTAACTAGACCGAATATTTAAAATTCAAGTATTTCAAGATTCGATTTTGATTTTTTTTCACTATATTCCTGAAATCGAATCATCATAGAATTTTTCGAATTAATGTTATACAGTTTGTTCGTATATGATAACTGCACTAAAAGATTATTAATACAATAAGTTATAGACGCCGCACTGTATTAAAGTGTAATATCATATTAAAAAATATAAATAAGGAAATGCTGAGCGAAATATGTAAGATCTCAAGAAATGATTACATATTAATAATAGTATTTTGAATGGTCGAAGAATTAACACCAAAGAGATTATATTTTACACGTAGAATTAGACATGTCCAACGTCAAGTGACAATTGGAAAGAAGCTGTTTAACAAGATTTATGTTCCATTTTTGCGAAGATTTGTTATGACTGATGAAACTTGGCTATTATGTTTTTGAGTCCAGACTATAATTTTAATTAGAAACATAATGGCAGCCGTTTCCTAAAGAAAGTTGAGACATTTCAGTCGCCCGATAAGGTAATTGCTACGACTTTTTGGAACCTGAAGACAAGGACAACTCTGAAGAAAGCAATTTCTGGGAAATGGGCTACCTAACCCACAACAACATTCTTTTTTATCACAATATCCCGGTTTCCAATACCAGTCAAGTTGTTCATCAGCATAGGTTTAGTTTAGAGTTCAAATTGTGTCTTGCGCGACCATATTTGTCATGTTTACTTTAAGTGAATTAGGGTGCAATATTTTGAAGTTCTTGAGAAAGTTCATTAAATAAATGGTATAATAGTACTTCTGCACTACTGCTACAAGTGCGTTAAAGTTAAAGAGCAATATGTTGAAAAACATTAAAAAAGCTAAATCGTATTTCATTCCGAGTCCTCACTTCCCGTCAAATCATTCTTTTTTTCTTTCTGATGAATACAGAACCAACTGAATCGTTCTCATAAAATTTATTTCTGTACAGAACCAAAGACAGCATTTCATACACATTGCGCTGATGCTTATTTTGAACAGATGTATTTGAAACAATATCGGAAACAAGTATAGAGCTTTACCAATGAATTCATCTATCTAGAGTAAAAATTTATATATTCTATATTCATTGTAATACTTTAAAAACAAATCTGGGGCTTTGTTTTGGTATTTTAAAATATTTTTTCCAATACTTAATTTTTGATTAAGTTCTTTTTGAAAATAAGTACATATTTATTTACAATTATGTGTATTACTTAAAAGGGTGGATCAATATTTAGTGAGTGTAGATAAGAAACACAAGTTTTCTGGCAATAGGCTATTTTATTTCTCAATGTATTCTTGTTGTAACTTATTACCTTTAGACCATTTATTCCTTCAGAAAACGAAGCTTTATCAAGCTGTTCGAAATATGTCTTACAAAGGAAGGTTTCCAACCCAAATATACAGAAAAATTTGAAACGTTGTATGTGAGTAGCCCAATCTAGTGCATGCTCAGAACTTTTTAGTGCGGAAGAACATGTTGACGGGGTGAAAATCCCGCCCTTCGTTAGAATGATTTTCGGTTTTTAGCATATCTCTTCGTAATAAAAATGGGTACTATATTAGTGTTATATATCAAAGTATTTATTTCTTGACGCTTTATCATATAAGTAGTCATATAAGTGATGCTATATGAGTAGGTATTGACGTACTTATAGAATGTATGTATGTATATAATACCAAATTACATATATAATAATAACAAAAGTTTGTTTAAAAGAATTAAATTTATTCAGTGGAAAAGGGTATATGTTTGAATATTTAGATAAGAATTAATTAATCTACGTCCTATATGTCTGTATCTTGTTTATAAACGATATAATATTTATAAAAAGATAAGTTGTAAATTCGAAAACAATGATAAAATAATATAATAAATAAGATTATATCTCTGTGTATATAAGTATGTGAGATGATAACCAGAAGCAGACGATACAAGTTTTGGAAAGAACAGTGACGTTATGCTGGCGTTTTTGAATATGTACCGCTCTGATACATCACAATACATTGATGAAGTTCAACCGCAATGGAACATTCCACCAGAAAAGGTTAATTGAAGAAGGAGGAACATCGTGTTTAGATGAAATTACAGCAACTATTACTTTAGGCCACAAACAAAATGCTGAAAAAATCGAAAGAAAAGTCATTTATCCCTATCTATCGTACAGAGCAAATACAGGAACGTCCAATCAGTCTTGCAGCTTTATAGATGGGAGTAAGCGTTAGGACAAGGAGAAACTCGAAGAGAAAAATTGTCGCAAATATTGATTCGCTATTTGAAAATGTGGCTAGGCTATGGAATTGAGAGCTATTGTTTATTATATGGTTCTAAGTAGGTGGGTAGTCGAAACTTCAGATGTAGTTCACCTTGTCGATTTTAAGGCACAAAAAAGTGGATACTACATTTCAATAGGACTAGTTTCGAGAAAAATTAACAAATTTATAAGTAGATCATATGGGATTAATACAGAATATTGCACATAATTTCGTAAATGATGTAAAACCACATATAGAACGTATGGCAAGGAAAAATGTATATAATGCGGATGAAAGTGGGGTCCTGCTAGAATTGCCTTAACTAAAGCATATAACTTTTACAAAGTTATATGCAGTCCATGGATTGGTATAATCTGTGTCATCATCAATTCACAGTTACGTAATTCTATTAATAATTTTTGCCGTAGATAAACTAGTTTCTCCTTTACATATTGTTTTAAAGGAAACGGATTGAAGATTTGGTCCCATGTTCACGAATCCTTATTTAATTCTCCAAATATAGTCGTAACAGCTGTAAAGTCTGAAGATATATATCAGCGTATTACTGGTAGATTCATGGACAATGATCCATAGACGATAAAAGCCTCTTAACTAAAAGCTTTCTGTAGTTGGTTATAAAATTATCGATAATCCCTTGATCAACTGGTTGACAATGAGGTAGTTCTTGGGGGCAGAAATACTAGTTTAACATTTTGTAACTCAAGTTGTGGGTGTGACGTGGCGTTGTTTAAAAATAAAAGAACTTTTCTATTCTGTATCGATAAAAGTCCAGTGGGCGATATTTTGAAAAACAAAGTTGATATTAATAGACGGTTTGCTGAAAATAGAAATTCACAGCAAAAGAAGAAATTTGCGAAAACAGAAGGAGTTGCACTGGACCAAATAATGTATGACTGGTTTTACAAAGTGCACTTTAAGAAAATTACATTGTCTGGCAAAATAATAAGGGAAAAAACTCTCGAAATTGCACAAGAGCTAGATTATAAATTTAAAACTTCAAATGGGTTGTTTGATAAGTTTTCTCAGCGACATAGCATATCGAACAATTTTTGGTGAAGCCGCCGCTGTAAATGTGGATGAAATATCTGTCTGAAAGAAATAGTTGATAACTCTCACAAAGGAATATACACCGAAAGACATTTTTAATGCAGATGAAGCTGGACTTTTTTCCGGGCTTTGCCAAACAAAACCTTTGCATTAAAATGTGAAAAACGTTTGGGTGGCAAAGCTGCTAAGGAAAGATTAACTATTCTCTTGTGTGCGAATAAGGCTGTTGCATTATTCTTTCAAATTCGGTTAACCAAATTGTCATAATTCCCCTCATCATCCACGCTTTTTTATTAGAATACCACTCCACTGGCAACTTCTTAAAGTTTGCTCCTCTAAAACATCGTGGATTTTTACTTTTCCCAATTAGTAAAGATCTTTCCTTTTCTCCAACCATATTCGCACACAAGAGAATAGTTAATCTTTCCTTGGCAGCTTTGCCACCCGAACATATTTCACCTCTTAATGCAAAGGTTTTGTTTAGCAAAGACCGGAGAAAAAATCCAGTTTCATCTGCATTAAAGACATCTTTTGGTGAGTATTCCTTTGTGATAGTTATCAGCTGTTCCTTCCGGACAGATATTTCATCCACATTTACTGCGGCGGCTTCATCACAAATTGTTCAAAGCGATATATTGTGTCGCTGGGAAAACTTGTCAAATTACCCACTTAAAGCTTTGAATTTATAATTTAGCTCTTGTGTAATTTCGAGAGTTTTTTACTTTATTATTTTACCGGACAATGGAATATTCTTAGCGTGCACTTTGTAAAACCAGTGATACATTATTTGGTCCAGTGCAGCTCTGCTCTGTTTTCACAAATTTTTTTTTGCTGTGAATTTCCATTTTCAGCAAACCGTCTATTAATATATCAACTTTGTTTTTCAAAATATCGCCCACTTGACTTTTATGGATATAGAATCTTTTCGCAAGCAGTCCCGCACTAAGTTTATTCTTCTCTGCACACTGAATAACATCAACTTTTTCTTCTAAACTGAAAAAGTTTCTCTTTGTCGTAGCCATATTACTTGTACGAACACTAAAACACCAGATATCTCACTTGTTAGAGTACTAAATGTCAACTGAATGCTATAAAGCTATAGCCGTTTTATAAGATCATCATTGCAGTTGTATTATACTTATTATATAACCTGCCTTAATTACATGTTGTTCATGTCCATTGTTAAGAATGTTACAGCGGTCATAATTATAATACATTTATATGTATGTAGTTACATATAATAAACCGAAAGACCATCAATATAACACTTATTATATTAAAATATGTAATTATGTTTAGAAATTATAAGAATTGCAATAAATTTATTATGTAGCTGACTTAATCCCTCTATAGGTAATCATTACAGCACTTATTATATGTATTAAAATAATTATGTTTAAAATTATAGGAATTGCAATAAAGTACTTATGTCTATTGTAAAGAAATAAATTTTCATCTAAATTTACTGTAATGGATGTATATTACTATCCGTGTCCATTGTTAAGAATGTCCTCCGGTGAGAGATATCGTTATATAGCAAATAGTATACTGACGGTCGGTGCATCAGAAACTATCCATTGATTAGAGATGTCCATTGTCGGGAGATGCCCGTTAAAGGAGAATATACTTAGTTGGCATAAAAGTGGATACATCGATGACAAACCAAACTAGTTTGAACATCTAGTAACTTTTGCTTTTAGAAATCCAGACAGTTCCCTTCGCCATCGAACTTCAGTTTATGGAGGCGTTATTTTTCGATGTTTGTGGTGCAATAAATTTTACTGCTTCCAAAATTGTTTTCAAGAATTTCCTTTCCACCGAGTGTATTATTATTTTGGCATGTACAAGTACTATATAAAAAGAAATATTAACCTGTTGTGTTTTTGTATAAATATTTTCATTTGTTTTCCATTAAATTCTGTTATGGTTATAAATATATTATTGTTATAGATACATGTTGAACATGTGCAATATAAATAAATCGTAAAATATTATGTATTATATATATAAATATGTATATATATACTATAATATAGGATTATTTTACGATATTTAATTTATAAATTTATTAGTTTTAATTAAATGTTGTATGTATTAAGTGCTATTTTAAATGGTATTTGGTGTCTCAATCGAAATTTGGAATATTCTTGTAGTGCGTAGGGGCGCGAATAAAATTTCGTTCTTTAAACTACAATGTAGGGCGATTTTCACATACATATGTCATAAAGCATCAAAAAACAAATACGTTGATATATAATACTAATATAGTATCTATTTTTAATATGGAGATATAAGCTAAAAATAGAAAATTGTTCTAATGAAGCGAGCGGACGCGCTAAAAAAATAGTTTCGGCATGCATTAGGAAGAAGTTTTTTCTCCTGAAATAGTTCAAGTATGAACACGTTACTTTTGCCTTATATTTTACCTTTTTGAAGATAATCGATAAACAGACTCTCACTTCAGTTTTAAGAAACAGTAGCCATAATCTTTCCGGCCGAGTGTGAGGTCTTTGGTGCACTTATGCCAGCCTTAATCCATTGTTTTATTATTACGTCATTCTGGGTATTTAATGCTGTATCCAGATTTCATTATTCGTTATTATTCAAGGCAAACCTTTATTCGAACGATGTCTTTTGCAAAATCGAGGGTTGAAATGCGTTCTCGTTTGTGTTCGTGGTTCATTGTCAACAAACACGGCATTCGGCTTGCATATAATTTTTTCATATTCAATTCACAACGCAATTGTAATCACTAATACACATGAAATATATAGGGCCTCTGCTACTTGTTTTGTTTGACGTTATGTATTTTTTTAATAATTTCTGGGGTACACGTGCCTTATGGGCACCCATTGGGTTGTTAGCTAATTATACTGATCCAGCCACCTTTAAATTCAGATGTCCATCGCTTTATGGATGCAATTGGCTTCTGTTAATAGATTTTAATCCAACCTTGATTTCATTTGTTTTTTTTTAAATAGAAACCAAACATGGTGAGTATTCCACTTTTTTTCTTGTTTTAAAGCAAACTAAAAATGCTTCACTTTCTATTCAAATAACAAGTGTACTTATGGTAGGAATAAACGTCAATTTTGACCGTTAAAGAACATTTATTAGTGCCACCCCTTTTCGAGAGACTCGCTAATTATTGGTTCGCTTTCCAACATGAAAGTGTCTATAATACAATAATTTTTTATGGAAGTATCGCTGCTTGCTTTCGACTTTAAGAAATTTTACTCTGAATAATATTTTTGCAGATAAAAGAGGTTAACTTTAAATTACTTACTCACCTGTTTTAGTTTTACCCCAACCACTAACTGTCAGAGGAGATTCAATCAAATTATCGAAATCAAAATCTAAAGGCAAGCAAATGGGTTGAATAAAATCTAAAAAATATTTTTCTTAGGGTTGTCTTTTAGCTAACTTACATGTGAATACCAGTATATTTTATTTTCCTAGACACCTTAATTAGGGCAATATCGTTTTTGAAAGATTTTGAGTTATAATGTTCATGGATAATTTTTTTTTCAATTGGTATATCGACATGAGGATCTGCACAAACTTCGACATCAATGATTTCCACGCAATCAATTTCTTTTTCGAGATTTAATTCTCCTACTCTAGCTAAAGTTCTGCAAAAAGAGACAATAACAATGTTAAGACAGAATTGTGGAAAACATTCTAGTTTATGTACTAGCTAACTACTAAATAGTATTGTTTCAAACTGTATTTGTATTGTATATATTATTCTAAGATAAAATTTATTAGGTTTTTGACTTTGTAAGTTATTGTTGATGTTATCTACTTAGCAATGATAGACTAGTATTTTGCATTGCTTATCATCAAAGTGGTATCAAATTTTTGATAATGGGGTAGAGATTTCCTCAAATTAATCACTAGCGAATGGGGAAAAGAAATAGTGCTGGATATAGTTAAATAGTTTTGGTGGGGGAGAGAGAGTCATGCATTCAATGAAGATAACTCAAATCGCGAAAGTCCTTTGGACGCAACTTATCCTAATGTTCATGTGAATGTTGGAACAACGACTTCCGAAGGTTGTCATTTAAAAGTTTTTACTATTGCGAAAGCACTAAATATACGAAGAAGAATTCTAACAATTCTACACAACAAATTAGGCATGAGTAAAGTTTCGACAAGGTAGATTCCAGAATTGACGACCCCCGAATAAGAAGTGCTTAGGCAAAAAATTTCTTAAAACAATTTAATGTTTTTGAATGCAGATGCTGACTTTTTCCTAATATAATAGCAGGCGATAAGATTTGGTTACACCACTGGGATCCGGACACAAAATGAGAGTTGGGTCACATACACCATTTCGTGGGCGCTTGGATACGTTCTACTTCTTTTTACTCAGAAATTAGGAAAAGTATCTCAAATAAACAAATTAAAGAGATTAATGCTTATTTTGAGGATCAACAGAAACAATTTCTTTCTGATGGAATAAACTCGTAGAATATGTAGGCGAGCAAAAATGATAGCATTACACTCAAGCTGATTCCTTATGCCGTGTTGTTACAATGGACGAAATTATGATCCAGAAACAAAGCCGTCACCAATAGAATAAAAACATTCTCTGGGCAAGGATAAAACAAACACTGGTGAATGTTACTTGATATTAATTACAACGCTACGACAAAAAAGGAAAAAACTACACGAACAGTTGTCCGAAGTTGTTTTGGATTTTCTGAATAATGCCACTTCGTATAAACCGAACGTCGAAATTGAAAAAAAAATTAATTTCCTCAATTAACGAAAAGTCTGGAAGTCCGACAACGAAGAAGTGATAGTAGCTATAAAAGCCTGGTTGGTGTTGCGAGTTGTGGAGTTGAAAGATTAAAGGCAATGTAAAGGTTTGGTACGTAGACTTCCGCGGTCGTGGTCCACGCAGTAGTTCAGCCCTGAAGATGTCCCATACAAATGGGTACGAAACGTTGGCAGATATACTAGTGACGCGGTTCCAGCCCGGAAACCCAGAAGCAGATAGCAATGTAAAGGTGTTTCAAATTGCGCGGCTTTTTTTAAGAATAAATAAAATATAGATGGCGCACTGAATTAGTCTGGGTATGTGGGCATTTAAAAAGCGTGATGTACGACATTTATAAAAATGGCTTCGTACACGGTACAACAACGCGTTCAAATTGTCAAATTGTTTTATGAAAATCAGCGTTCTGTGAAAAGCGTTTTTAGAAAATTACGTGAATTTTATGGTTTACGTAGTCATCCATCTGAAAGTACTGTTGATCGAATTATCAAAAAATTTCAAGAGATCGGTTCCGTGGAAGACCAAAAAAGTGAAAAATACATTCGTAGTGGACGTTCACAAGAAAATATTGGTTTGGTTCGTGAGAATTTTTCTGAAGATACTGAAATGTCCATTAGACGACATTCACAACAATTTGGACTTAGTGGATCAACAACATGGCGTATTTTTTTACACAAGGATTTAGCTCTGAAGGCATATAAGGTTCAAATAACACAGGAACTGAAGCCATTGGATCATTTAAAATATCGTTCATTTGTCAATTTCATCAATGAACAACCAGCTGATTTTCCTCAAAAAAATAATGTTTTCCGATGAGGCACATTTGGAATTTGGTGGCTATGTTAATAAAAAAGATTGCCGTATCTGGGGTGAGGAAAGTCCTCGAATTATACATGAGAAACCTATGCATCCTAAACGATTTACTGTTTAGTGTGCATTATGGTCAGGTGGTGTAATTAGACCTTACTTCTTTGAAAACGCTGCTGGTGAAGCTGTAACTGTCAATGGCGATCGATATCGTCGGATGATAACCGAATTTTTGTGGCCTCAATTAATGAATATTAATCTAGAGGATATGTGGTTTCAGCAGAATGGCGCTACCCCTCACTTTGCACACGAATCAATTGATTTATTTGGAGAAAAATTTCCTGGACGTGTAATCTTAAGAAATGGTGATGTTAATTGGCTACCAAGATCATGTGATTTGACATTCTTTAGGTTCGTCGTAAGGTATTGAGTTGAGTGGAGATTATTTTGTAGAATAAAATATTTCGAATTTGAAGTTTGATTTGCTTCTGTAGTAGTCTAAGAATTTATCAGTACATCCTCGTATGTATGACTACAAGCACAATTTCAAAAGATATATTATTTTTGAAATAATGCCAGCAATCAAATAATTTTTTGTTGGTAAGTTTAATATTGTAGTAGCCATGAGGATTTTTATTAGTTAACACAATTTTTAAGTTTGCAAATACATACTTGTAGACGTTTATTAAATTAAATACTTACAATGGCGAATTAATACAATGTGCAGCCGTGAGAATGTATTCATCATTTATGATAGACCCACCGCATACGAATTTTACTATACTAAAATTTAGTATATATCTAGTGTAGCCAAGAAGTGCCATAAAGGGAAATTGTCCTAGTGTTGCATTATTTCCATTTGTAATTTTGTCATCTGAATATACGTAACCACATTTTGTCGGTAAATTTATTTTTCTTTCTTTCTTGTATTTTAGTTGTTCAGAGTTTTTCGAATAATTTCGATAAGCATGATTGCTTGTTTGACCTTCTACTTTTCGAGGCAACGCTAAAACACAATATAGGTACATGTACATAATCATGTGCGTGAAAATAGCAGTCCTAAATTAATACTTGTAAATAACATTTACAATGTACAATTCAAATGCAGCTATATTGAAATTTTTTAAAGTTACTGAATATAGATACATATATGGTTTTCGGTAAAGTACCGAATATGAGGGAGAATTACTGACTTTTCTAGTCATGCGCTGTTATTTGTCATGCATTAAAATAGCAGTACTATAGCTGGCGGCACTAAACGTAGACGTATAAAGTTCTGTCTGTTGCAGAATAATTCAAACATTTTCTAATCATCCATTTCTCTTGTACTATGGGCCGAGCAAAACAATGTACGTCGGAAAAAAGAGCAATTGTACTCGATCTACTTAAAGAGGCAAAAGTTACAAGTTTATACAAAATACGCTCTCGTGTTATGCGAAAATGATTCCAAACGCTAAGAACTGGAGAAAAGTGAGAGAAAATCGTGGTTGAAAAAGGAAAACTAGCCCTAGAGAAGGTAGAAACATTGTAACTGCAAAGAAGACACCGTTCGTATGTTCTACTATTAGATGAAGATTTATTCAAGGAAGGTTGCGTTCAAGAAGGCCTTGGAAGTTACCATAATTAAGTAAAAGGCAAATGCTCATAAACATGTACAATAGGACGAGCGAGTGGCGTAATGTACTGTGGTTCGATGAATCGAAAATAGTTTTATTTAATTCCGGTGCATACAAACAACACGTGCGAACACCACCATTGACAGCATTTCAACCCCAGTACACCAAAAAAAGCGGTAAAATTCGAAGGCTCAAACATTATGCTGTGGGGATATTTTTCGTGGTACAGCGTAGGTCCTTTACACAAGATATAGGGATATGAATGATGATGTCTATGTGAACCTATTACAAACTGTGCTTCTACCATATGCAGAGGAAGAAATGCCGCTAAGATGATTGTATATGCACGATAACGTTCCGAAGTATCGCCAGATTTAAATTCAATTGAAAATTTATGGGTGGAGTTGAAAAAGACTGTATCTGCTGCTAAGTTGCAAAATATTGACGATTTGTGGAGAAATTTGCCCAGCCGAATGACAATCAATTTTAGCAGAGACATGTAACCAACTGGTGAACTTGTTGCCCTACATGTGTCAAGAGGTGATAAAAAATAAAGGGCAAACAACAAAATATTAAGAGTTCAATACAAGTAACTAAGTAAAAAGTACATTTGGTTAGTATTTTGGCATGACTGCTATTTTAATGCACAATTATTTTGTTTGTCCTAGAATATAAACAGTTTTATTTTCTCTTCGGTATTAAGAAACGTGTGTATTTTTTGTCATAGTTATGTAATATGTTGGAACAAAGAGTTCAATAAACTTCAATTTTTTTATTAAACGTATAAATTAATATTTCAGCAAATTTAAGACCACTGCTATTTTCGCGTACATGACTGTATATATATATATATATATATATATATATATATATATATATATATATATATAGTGTAAATAAAGCAAATAAAATTAGTAACTTACCTGCAGTTTCATCAAGAAGAAGTACATAACACAAAATAACTAACACAAATATCACATTTCTTTTGAAATACCACAAATTCATCTTTCGAAAGAGGTACGATAACCGAAACATGTTCCGTATCTTATACATACATCAATGTAGTATTATATATTATTGACATACTTGGTTGAAAACCAATTCTGTTTTACTTTTGTGAAACTACTTTACCGTTACTATATACTAAATGAATTTATTGACCCGATAACCATCTTCTGACCTAATGATATAAAAATAACCTGTAATTTTCTTGCTTATTTTGAATTTATATAAGATTTAATCTTTTCTTTTTATGTTAGCAAGAGTTTATAAGAATATATTGAGGTAATTTTAGAGTAAGTAATAATATTTATTTAATAATTAATTGCTTTTATTGTATTCACAATGATCGCTTTATTAGACTAAAATATAAAACAATAAATACAGTCAGTAACGAAAGTTTTCGCATTCCTGTGAATATTAAAAATCATCAAATATATAACATCTGATTATTATAGAGCATATTCATTTTCATTTAGTAAAGCTAAAAGGCCCAGAATAAAATCCTTTCCTACAAACGATGTCGATAGAATGGATGTATACTGGTTCTACTTTTATTTGATTTCGAATGTAATGAAACAAATAATATTGTACTGATTGTTTTATTATCGAATATATAAAATTGTTATAAATTGTATGCTGTGTCTGATATCGTTGTATATGTGTTATGTGTTATGCAAGTGACTCGTGTATCTCTCCTTCTTCCCTGCTCACATGCGCGTATAAACCCTAACATAGTCTTCCCTGTTGACTAAGCTCTGTCAAGGAAAACATATATACATATAAATCTATTTATACAGTAACAGCTAAGTATATTACAATAACATATTTTATATACATTTTTTCTCTCTAGCAGGTTACTGGACAATGGAAAAGGACAGATTCTTGACTTAGCATGCTTCATCAGGCTTTGTGGGGTTTTTATTGTGACTACACGGACGATATCACCACCAGAATGCTATTTGACGATTCATCCGAGAAGACATCGAAAAGCAGGTGTTTTCGAGCTCCTACAGCTGGATTAGCATTTGACGATCTACACTTTGCCTTTTGTTACATGTGATGCAAATATTCTTTTGAGCGTCTGACCCAGAAACTTTGGTGAATTTGCTGCAATAACTGGAATCTGAACAAGCGATTAGTAGATAAAATTTTCAATTGAGACTGGATCAGTTGACATAGGTGATACAGGAAGAGAATCTATAGTTGCCTCAATTTGTACTGAAATTGTTCCTCAACGGTAAGTTTAGTTTCGACAACTGCTTTAACTAATGTGTTTTGACATGTTTAATGCTCGCCTTCCACAATCCACTGAAATGTGGTGAGTAGGGAGGAATGAATGACCAAGTTATGCCTTCACTTGCGTAATTGGTGGTAACGTCATTACTAGCAATTATCAAAAAGTCTTTTAATTGTTTTGCAGCAGCTACAAAGTTAGTGTCATTATCTGGAATTCTTTTTTCTGGTTTGCCACAACGTGATACTAAACGTTTAAGTCAACGGAGAAAAGCTTCTGAATATAAACTTGTTATTAGGTTAATATGCACAGCTTTGCTGGAAAAACACACAAACAAATATATCTAAGGTTTGCATGTTTTGGAACCTCGACCCTTGTGGTCTTTTAAAATAAGTCGCCCTGTAAAATCAATACCAGTAACAGCAAAAGGACAACTGACAGTTACTTTTTTCTTCGTGCCTTTGGACAAGTTGAGAAACAAAAAGAGCACTTTAGAGTTCAGTTACTGTGAGTGAACTGAATTATCTGTCTTTCTTTGGTTTTCTTAAATTACTAACAAATCTTAAGCAATAAGCAATTACTAATATGTTTTAATTATGATCAGTTTAATTGTAAAATGAAAGTGAATTGTTAACATTAAGACTTGTACTTATGCATTTTTGGTTTATGTTTGAAGCGTACAATACAATTTCCAGTAATATTTTTTACTATTTGCATGCCTGATGTAGGCCAAAATATTTGTCTAATGAGATATAAAAGTAATTTAGGACCGCTATGGTGTAATTTCCTGCGTTTAGTCTCAAATATTAATTTTGTTAATGGATATTTCCCATTTAATAATAGTGTATGATTCGATAACATTTGATAATCTATTTCCAACTCGCAGAAGACTATTTTAATCAAGAAATGGTGCCAAAGTGGATATAATATACCTTTGTGCAAGTTGAGAAACAAAAAGAGCATTTTGAAGTTCAGTTATTGTGAGTGCATTAAATTGTCTGTCTTTCTTCGGTCTTCTTAAATTACTACAATAAGCAATTATATGTTTTAATTAATTAAGATCTGTTTAATCGTAAAATGAAAATGAATTGTTAACATTAAGACTTACTTACCTTTCTACAATATTACCGGCAGTGTCGTTGCGATATTTGAAATATATTCAACGGGTCATCTTGAGGTAAATTATCTATAATTGAAGTATTGTTTGTATATTTTTTATAAGTTTGTATATCTTTTGATAAGTTTGTATTGCTTCTTATTTGGATTTAAAACCTGTTATCAAATCATTAACATAGAAGCCACGCAATATTAATTGTGAAGCCAATGGAAATTCTTGTTGATTTAGATAAGCTGTCTGGAAAAGACATCTCATGGCCAAGTAAAGAGCTGAGGTAGTTCCGCATGCGATAGTGTTGATGTCATATATTTGTAATTCTTCATTGCTATTTGCTCCTCAAAATATATGTTGCAGTCATCTATCTTCAGAGTGAATAAGAACCTGTCTATACAACAGCCATCACCATAAATTTATGTTCTCTAAATCTTAGTAAAACATTGAGTAACTAATTCAAAATTGTTTAGCCTGCCATTTGTAAGTCGCTAGTGACTAAGCAGAATCACTATTTGATGATGCATCGAAAACAACTCGAAGTTTGGCCGTTATGCTATCTTGTTTCAATACTGGATGATGAGGCAGATAGTATGAGGGAGAATCTTAGCTCAAATTCTTTGCAAGGAACATGTGTCCCATGTAGTCCTCCATGAATGCAACATATTGTTGTTTTAATGCTGATGAAGATATCAATTTTTCTTATATGTTAAGGAATCTTTTCAGGGATATGTCGTGAGAATTTCGTGAAAATCAAAATTATAGTCTAACCATCTTCTATTATAGTGAGATTCTCTCGAATGTGGTTTTCCAAACATCGTCATCGAAGATACATCTCGGAGTTCCTTCCACGTCGTCTATATACCACAATTATTTCAAATTATCCAGCATGGGCGATGATTTTGAGATTACCGGATGTCGTATTAGATGCATGATTCCCTCAACCGTAATACCTTCTTTAATTTGTATGTTTGACTATTCCAAAAATATTGGCTCCTAATGGCATATCAATGTCATGTACTCTATTGAATTCTAGATCTGCTAAATAAATACTTTCTGGAATTTCAACGAAACAATATATACCGCTGTATTTGAGAATTCAGTTATTTTTGATCAAATGAAACAAGTAATAGATAAATTGAAATTACCGCAAGTTGATTTAATGGTAACATTTGCTTTTAAATGTGAGCTAGAAACTATCTTGTTTATATTTGTAATTGAAACATTTGCAGCAGTTTCTTTGAGATTTAGTTTATTGACCAAACGTGTTGATAAAAAATTGATTTCTGAATCACTATCCAGCAGTACTCGTGCATGGTACGTATTGATGATTTAAATTTATCCTATTCCCTTATCGTTGTTCGATCTAATTTATTAGCAGTTAAATAAATCAAAATTTGAGCCCAATGTTGAATCGTCTGACGCAATGTGTCCAATGCTCGAAAAAATTGAGAGAGTCGAATCCATAACTGTTCTTAAACCACTTGAGCTTTCCCTTAATAATGGTTCTAATTCAAATATTTCCTCAAGATGATTGTGGTCCAATAAATGTGATTTATTGAATCGTTGACATAATAATTTCCAGACCTCTTGGTAATTATCTGCCGACAGCTCAAGTGAATGAATTACTTTAATTGCATTGCTGCCTAAAGCGACTTTTAAATAATGAAATTTCTGTATATTATTAATGACACCTATTAAAACGAAGTAATTTAATTGTTGGAAGTATTAGTTTTTGCAATTGTCCACTAATTTGTAAATATTGAGACTCTTGTTGGTCGTTAATTTGACTGATTGAGCTTCGATTTTCATACTATATATCATTATCGGCAACACCCTATATTTTGTTGGACTGATTGTCTTCTACTATATTTTGTATAGCTAATGTGTTGTTTACTCTATCTGCAACAGCTTCATCTGAATGTTTTATATTTTTGTAATTATTATTTGAATTGTAATTTAAATGAACGTGAGGAATTGCCATTGTAGACAAATACGAGGTATGACAATTAAATAAAGAGACTGCGCTCCTTCCATCGCCCAACCGCGTCGGATGAGGCTGTAATTGGAATGCCATTGACCTTGATATTGAACAAGCAACAACCCGTAGTTTCGTCTCTCTCTCTGCTTTAGCTGTGATAATGGTTGACATAAAAATCGAACAGCAAATTAACCTGAAATTCCTTATTCTCATCCTTATCCTTGTTAAATTAAAAAAATCGCTAGCAGAATATTTACAAATGTTAAAGTAGTTGGTTGGCGATAATGTTATCTTACGTGCGCGAAAGACAAAACAGAAAAAAGCACGAATGAGCAAGTCGAAATTGAAGGCAATCCTGATCGTTTTTTTCGATATCAAGGGTGTTTTCATAATTTAGTGAGCGTCTGAGGGTCAATCGGTTAATCAAATATACTACAGAGAAGCCTCAATCAAGTTGAAGGAAAGAGTAACGAAGAAAAGACCGGATTTGAGAAAGAACGATTCGGGAATTCTGCACCAGGGCAACCTATCAGCTCACAATGCTCTATCTGTGCGCTTTTAGCGGACGAATACTGTGATTTCTACCTGTTCCAAAAGGGAAAAGTGCATTAAAGGGAACACATTTTCAGTCTGTTGAACATGTAAAAGCAGAAACGGCAGAGTTGTTGAAAAAGCTTACAACTCATGAACTACTGCATTGTTTTGAAAAATGGAAGACACGTATACAGCGGTGTATAAATAGGGGAGGAGAGTATGTTGAAGGGGATAAAAGTTAAATATAAGTTTATTTGCAATAAATAATATTTTTCATACTAGCCTCGTTATTTAATTGCCACACCTTACAAAGGGTACTAGGGAAGTTTTGCAATATGAAGCAACAATGAATCGTAGGAAACTGCTTGTTGTTGCATGTTGAGATATGTTCATACGTGCATAGTAGTCGCCGCGCCATGTCGATGAGCTCAGTTATTCATTAGCAGTGAGAGCGTAAAGTGCTTGCGATGCCATCGTGGTCAGAAAATGAGATAAGAGCAGTTTTGCGTTGTAATTTCGTGCGTGGTTTAAACATAGACCAGTGCTTCGAAGAAATGAGTCTTGCACTAGGTGATATTTATCCACATCGCACAACAATACTCAGGTGGTGGAGGATGCTGACAGGCCGCGAAGGCCCCGGAACGTCAGTTGGAGGAAAACGTTACTACTGTGAGGAAAATGCTTGGCGGGAACAGGAGAGTAACCTACCAACAGATAGAGGGTACTTCAGGTCTAAATGCACCAGCAATTTTTTCGATTCTGCATAGTCATTTACACGTGAAGAAACTTTGTTCTCTATAGGTGCCGTATAGACTGACTAAAGAGCAGTTGACACGACGTGTAACTTGGTGCCGGGAGATGCTAAAAAATTTAATAAGGGACAATCTCAGTATGTGAACAACATCGTGATAGGTGACGAGACTTGGCTGTACATTATTCTCGCAAAGACTTTTAATTTGTGATTGTGTATTACCGAATTCGTTAAG
This sequence comes from Dermolepida albohirtum, assembly GCA_031893035.1. NCBI lineage: Eukaryota > Metazoa > Arthropoda > Insecta > Coleoptera > Scarabaeidae > Dermolepida > Dermolepida albohirtum. The sequence goes on from JAVIWB010005956.1 coordinate 839,253, forward strand.
CAACTGGTTACAATTTGTTGTACGTAGACCTAATTTTTTTTGTTGAAGTTCATTAATTGTTTTTTTAAACGGCTGCATACACATTGAGCAAGCTTTTGTTTTAATGAATCGCTTTCTTTGAATAAAGCTTTCATTGAAAATTATAATCAAGGCAACTACTTAAATTCTACTTACAGAAGTGTGAAATGGAAGCTACGCTGTTTGTCGTGTCACGTACATATATGATATAGTATGGATGCCCAATATGTTGGTCGGTTTCTTGATTGATGCGAAATTGTTATATCATTGTATGTATTCGGCTGTCAAATGACCAATATTGTGGATAGATTAAATGTATACGGGCTCTATTCTTATCTGTTTTGAAATGTAATGAAACAAATAATATTGCACTAATTGCTTCATTATTGAATATATAAATCTGTCATAAAATTCTACATTTTGTCTGATATCGTTATCTATGTGTTATGCTATGCAAGCGATTCGTGTATCGCCCTCTCTTTTTTGCATACATGCACGTATAAACCGTAACATGATGAAAATAATTTCCAAGAATAAATAAAACTATTAGTATTTCGTTTGTGCACCAATAACTTCCCTTAGAGTTATTGGCCTTTTGGAAACAAACTTAACTAAATTTTCTGTAAAATTGACAGAGGTACTTTGTCATTTTTTCAATAATTGTTTCTATAAAGATTCCTTTCTAGTAGAGATACCAGATTCTCCTTCGCACCAGAGTTTCGTAGCAGTTTAAATAAAGTAATATAAATAATGATAAGTATGAAAGTAACAATAAACACCTGTTTAAAAATTATTATTAATAAATAGGCAAGCATATGATCACCTAAACAATAACCATAAACAATAACAGTTGCCGCATGTATTTTTACATTCGGCAACACTGATGGAAAGGAAACATCCGGTGTCTCTACTTATTAGTTATGTTGCGGCTTGTTATGCTTCCTTTGAGCTAGTCTCTCATGTGTTCCATCGAATTTAAATCCAGCGAGTGAAGCGATGAGCGCATATTGTAAAGAAACCATTTCTGTATAACCCTACCTGCATGTTTCTAATCTTGATCCTGTTGGAAGAGCATCTGTTTTCTAACAATATATTTTTACGTTTATATGCAAGTAATATTTAAGGATATCTAAGTATATTCATCGATCTATCGCCCGTTAAATAAATATTCAGCTATTCACCTAGTTGCCACAGTAGATTAACACGCTATAATTGATCCGCCTCTATGCTATGCAATATACAAAATTTGCGTCGCCAATGAAAGGTTTTTTACATGGTGGTCTTCCATTATATCTCTCTTTTTCTAATTGGTCTTATGCTTTTCGAACGCAGTTTCATTGCAGTATCCAATTTCACTTATTGCATTTATTAATGGCTTTAATGCCACAAATAAGTGCACTGAAGCTAATCACTTTTCTGATTATGCTCATTTAGGAAATTCTTTTGACAAACACTTCTCGGAGCAGTTTCAACAGTCGGGCACTTTAAATTTGTTTTATTACACTGTAGAACGTGTTTCGGTGACAAATTTGGTTATTCGCCTTAAGGATTTCCTTTGTTTATGTACATTAGTACATAGATATAGTATTAGTACATAGATATAATATAGATATTAATCACAAGATATGAGTCTATGTTTGCGACTCATTTTTGCAAATGCATAGAAAATTTATTATTTTCAAATGCGTGATACTATAAAGATGATTTGGCGAATTCGTTGGAAATTTCTTGAGAAATACTTCATAAAATGTAGTATACGAAAACTTTTATGACATTCCATTTTGGAATATTCACCAAATTTCCTGTAGTTTTAAATAATATTAGGTTTCATTAGTTATTTGAGTTTTTTAATGATGAAAGAAATGGATATATTCTATCTTAAGTGGATTGAATTGATTTAGCCTTTTCTTGATCCATTTTTTTCTCTTTTATACCATATAATATGTAATAAACTTGTAATTATTTTATATTTATTGGAAAAATTCCTTTTTGTTTTCGCGTAAACATATGACATGTCCTTATTATACAGTCTTTTAGCTAAAATTATTTGCTATTTTCGAATTTGTTACGGGCACAAATCCACCGTCATTTAATTGTCCTCCAGTTGAATAATATTTGCTTAAAAACGTCAGTTAGTGTTCTCTATAAACAACTTCCGGCATTGATAGGTTGTAAATCCTGTGAATAGTTTACCCTTGCTCCAAATCTGGGAGGGGAGAGACATTAACCGCGTGGTAAGATTCTTCTTACCACCTGTTACACCTGTTACTCATCTTCTGATGATTAACAGGTGTCAACGAGAGAGCACGTAATTGCAGCCGCTAAAAATTCGTTAGGTGTCAGTGATCTGTATTAATTATTTGAAGCGTTAAGAGTGGATTAGTTAAACTCGCAACCCCATAGTTGGATTTGCTTCGATAGTTGAATAGCTGCAGGCAAAGAAGTGTTGAGTTTTGGTTACAAGTACGACGTACTTGCCTCAAAGCATCGAATGGTGGATTTTTTTTTGGACGATCATGAGCGTAACGAAGCATGCAATAAAAGTCAGTATTAACCCTAGACGTGCTAAAGGGCTGCCGACCTTCTCAGAAAACCAGCGAACAAAGATAAACTCTATTTTATAAGCGTCGTTTCTTCGTGTCACATCGAGAAAAATTCCGGTTTTAACCAGTCACCCAAGACAAAAAGCTGCACCGGGGCTTGTGTACGGACAATCCAACACGTCTAGAACTCTTTCGTTGTATTTTTTTGTTTCTCTTTGCATTAATGTTTTGATTAAAGTATTTCTTTTACACAAACAAAGTGTTAGAGTCAATTTTTCTAAACATAATAAATTTTGTCACCGTTTTGCTGCTTTGGTCAATTTTCATATATAATTTCTTTAAACAAAACTGAAACGTTCACGAGTTGCATGTCCTGTATTTTTTCTTTACTTTTTGTTTGAATGTAAGAAGCTGTCAACTTTATATATATGTTAAAAATTTTCTATAATAACCGAACAGTTGATTATTTGTAAATTCAATGTTATTTTCCTTTTTTCTCCCGCGCCAAAATTGATTGTATTTCTATTGATGTAATTTAAGACCTGTGCATGTGTAATGTACCATTTATTTTATCTTTAGAATTTTGTACCCATTGTTTTATTTTGTTTGTATTTATTTTGTATCACTTTCAGCTGTACAGTATTTTTAAACCAGGGTGCAGCAACGTGACGTAGTCACTTTATTTTAGGGTAAAATATAAAAATTATATTTACATATATATTCGTTTGGTATTTTGATTAAATGGTATTCCATTCAATCAATATATATTTATTTTGTTACAAATTTAATTATATTCTCTCATCTATTTCGATATTGTTTTTTTTTGTTCTTAATTTTGATTATATATTGTTCGTTAAATTTCTTATATTCCACAATTTATGTTGAGTTGATTTAACTTTTGTTGACGAATAAAACCTTTTATTTCATTTCTGTACGTAAGCCTTTTTTATTTTTTTCATGTCCCTTCTGACGAGATTAGTAACCCACAGCCGGTATTGACAGTCGCTCCGGTCGCAACATTGACCAAGATGGTGCTAGGGGTAAATGTTGTGGCGCCCCGAAGACCTTAGATTTGTAACTGCGACCCTTGTCTCCGAAGTGTATACTGAGCTAGGTTCCGCCTAGCATCAATCCAGGGTTGTAATACGAGAAAAGCAATTTGGGCTACTCGGTAAAGTCACTCCTTCTCTAAGGGCGACAGACGGGCGTAACAAATTTTAAATTTGCCATTTACATATTTTAGATTTATTTCTTTTTCAAAATTAGAGAAGAAAATGAAACGATGGAAAATAATATTCGAAGGTAAAGCAAGTGAAAGAAAAAAAAACTCTTACCTCATGACTGTTCTTTCTATGTTCTCTTTTATGTGAAAGGAAAAGTATGGAAAGTTCAGTTCCTCCAACGTATTAAGGAAATAGCATTAATTTTGCGGAAAATTCAATTTTTATTCCCTGAATTAGGAGAGGACTGTTAATTAATAATAAAAAAATAATGCTTCTAATTATCGAATTATTCCGAATTGCATCCTTTTACAACGCAGGTCTGTAAGCGAATCGAGATCTTTCACCAGCGTCCAGCGTATAGAACAAAAATTATATTAAAAAAGATGTGCGAAAAGTAATGTTAATATTGGGTCTGGGAAAAAGTTCGTGGCGTTTTTTCAGTAAAATTCAACTGGTCCCCGCATGGCGCGTGGACGAATTCATTTAAACCGAATATGCTCCATTATTATCGACAATGTTTCGCCATTTTTTTGGTAGATCCATGATCCCATCGGTGAAAAACTTCTGTGGTTTCTGGTCGAAAAACTGAATCAAGTAGTTTTCACAGGCTTCTTTTGAAACCAACTTAATTCCATTGAGAGAGTTCTGCAGAGATCGAAACAGATGATAGTCAGAGGGTGCTATATCCGGACTGTAAGGTGGGTGCATCAAAACTTCCCAACCAAACTCTCTCAATTTTTGACGGGTCATCAAAGAAGTGTGTGGTCGGGCGTTGTCATGATGGAAGACAACACCTTTCCTATTAATCAATTCGGGCCGTTTTCTTCCAATCGCCTGGCGTAATCTCTCTAGTTGTGCACAGTAGAGTTGAGAATCAATCGTCTGACCAGTTGGAAGTAGCTCTTAGTGGACGATTCCCCTCCAGTCCCACCATACACACAGCATCACTTTTTTTGGCGTCAATGTTGGCTTAGCGAACGCTTGTGACGGCTCACCATCCTTTATCCACGATCTTTTACGCTTCCGATTATCGTACGTAATCCATTTTTCATCTCCGGTTATTAAACGTTTCAGAAACGGCTCGATTTCATTCCGTTTCAGCAGCGCATCGCAGATGTTAATTCGGTCAATCATGTTTTTCACGCTCAACTCATGAGGAACCCATGCGTCAAGCTTTTTTTGTAACCAGCTTTGTGTAAATGGTTCAAAACAGTTTTGTGGTCAATGCCTAGCTCCATGCCAATATCGACACTGCTGATATGCTTATCTTGTTGGACTTTTTCAAGAATTTCATCAGATTTTTCAGTGATTGGACGACCGGAGCGTGACTCATCTTTCACATTGAAATTTCCAGAACGAAAGCGAGCGAACCATTTCCGCGCAACAGATTTCGATAAAGTACCTTCATCGTACACAGCACAAATTTTATCACAAGCCTGCGCAGCGTTCTTCCCCTTATCATAATAATATTGCAGAATATAGCGAAATTTCTCATTATTCTTCTCCATTTTCAAGTGCGAATAACTTTCCAACCACTGCACCGATTACAATGTTTCTACGCTCAAACTAACGTTCGGAAGGTCATCTAAAAAACGAGCCGTCGGTGGTGTCGCTGTGACTTGTTGTTCTTTAGTTATCGGCAACCAATGCCATCTATCGGGAAAAACGCCACGAACTTTTTCCCAGACCCAATATATGGTACAAGCACGTAAAAAAGCGTTAAATTAGATTAGATTTTCTGAGGTGATCATACAATCTATTCCATCGTAATTTTACTAAGTCGATTATGATGTGCCATAGGTATTTGCTTCAGAATGTTCGTCTTACATTTGTAGCAACCACGTCTTACCAAGGTCTCGTAGTGTTCGCATATTTGTTGAGCTTTCAGCGTTCTGTTAGTAAGCTCGTTAGTATCCAAATAGACTTACTGTCCCTACTCAGTAAATTCTCTGTAAATTTGGACGACCGTTCAGTAAGGCACTGCTTCACCTCTCTTTGACTTCAGAAGTTTTTCCACCTATCCCAAGTTTTGTTTTTAGCTTTTCCATAGTTGCTTTGATATTTATTTTTATAATACCGTATAAACACTCCAGTCCTAATGAAAGTAAATGACGAGGCTTCTCATATCAATTTGTCAACGTTTTTATTACCCCAGAGTTCATGTGTTCTGGGATCCAGGATACCGTTAACTTCTTGAGACTATTAAGTTCATTTATATAAGCTCGTACAAGCTTAGATCGCACTCACATCGAATCCAGTGTATTTAGCAGTGCTTGACTGTGTGAGAAAATAGTCGCCGTCAGTTTCGTCACTTCCTATTAATTTCTTCAATGCGTCGATGAAATGTGGTTATTTCCAGTTTTAATACCGTAGTATATTTTCTTAGACTAATCTTGACCATAATTTTTTTCGAGTGTATATACCGGATGCGACTTCTTGTACACTTTTAGAGCCATTTGTGGACTGGATAGATTCTACCTATATAGGCGAACCTTTTCTCTATTCCTTTTGATATAATTATTATATAATTTTCATCGAAATTGAATTTCCGACCTATGGCAATCATCGGCTTCTCCATTAGGGAATTCGCCTTAAGTCTTATCTTTCAGTCAAGTCACGATAGTCAGATTTGTACTGTAATCTACTGATCTTGCTTTTCCTTGTATGTAAATGTCTAGAGGCAGTAAGTTAAATACGACCCCTGACGAAGCTGTAGGAGTAATTCTTATGGCGCTCGTGACACTTAGACATGCGGGTCTTTGTACACCACTTAGTAGCCTAAGAATAGCCTTTGGCTTAGTTTATGGTCACCATGTGACTGCTCTATAGGTTATCATGGGTCAGATTACCCCTGTGTGTATAGGCATATATTCGTCTACGGACTACTTCTCCAATTCTTTCCGTACATTAGTCTAACACTTGATTGGCGCAATGGTTGTCTTATTACTGGTTTTTAGAATATGAGAGCCTTTAATCAAAATCTTTCGCCTTTTACTAAACTAGTACGAGGGTAGCTGTTTACAATTCGGGAATAGCAAACAAAAAAAAATTATTATCGAAAATAGTGTTATTGCTTTTCAAAATATTCTCCTTGAAAATCAATGCACTTTTGCATTCATTTAAACCAATCTGAAAAGCATTGCTGTCCCTGTGAAGGCGCTATGTCTAAAATATGAGTTTCGAATGCCTCGACTGCCTCTTCCGGCGTAGAAAATCGTTAACCACGAAGTTTATTCTTCACGTGTGGGAACAAAAAAAAATAACAGGATGCTAGATCAGAGCTGTATGGCGGATAGTTAATCAATTCAATGTTTTGCCCGGTCAAATATTCAATTGTTTGAACCGACCTGCGAGAGCTCGCATTTTCATGGTGGAGAATGATCTGTCGTTTTTGGTTTGTGTTCCTTATTTCTTCAAAATTTTTGGCAAACAAATAGTTGTGTACCATTCGGAATTGATCGTTCTACAACTCTCTAAAGACACGGTTGCAACGTGACCGGTTTTTCCGAAAAAACAGGCGACCATTTGTTTTGATGTGCTTCGAACGCGAACAACTTCTGTTATTTTAACTCATTTTGGAATACCCACACAGTCGACTGCTGTTTACTATCGGGCTCATACGTATAGATCCAAGATTCATCACCTGCGACGACTTTATCAAAGTTCTTTGAAGCACCGCCATTGTATTTTTTTTGTGCATTTCATGGCACTAATCGACGCGAGTCCTTTTTTGAGCGGTTGTCAAATTATGTGGTACCCAACGTGAACATAGCTTCTTAACGGCTAAATGTTCATGCAGGATCTTATGCACGCTGGTGTTACTAATACCTAGAGTTGTCTCGATCTCACGGTATGTCACATGACGGTCTTGCATTATTAATTCAGACACTGCATTAATGTTTTCTGACACAACAAGTTTGAATTCACTATACCAATGGTATACTGTAGTTTTTCATGGTGCTTCATCACCATATAAAGAATTCAGCTCGTCGATGGATTCTTATAGAGATAATCCACGTCAAAAGTTATGAAAAATAGTTGCACGAAAATGTTGGCAAGTTAATTCCATTTTTTCGCTGACATAAAATTTAGTTACTGTCAATAATAGAAATAGTGACCGGACAATAAACCAGTAAAGGTAAATATATTGTCAAAAATGACAAACTTCACTATGCAATCATCAGATCGGAGACAACACTAACAGTGTTGTCAGTTCCCGAAATATAAACGGCTACCCTCGTAAAGCATGCAATGGATAGAAGATGAAGACTACCATAAAGAAAAGCACCAAAGCAAAAATTTGACGCTAGAGCTACAGTCGTTACTTTTTTGATTTTATATATACTTATATATATATATATATATATATATATATATATGCATGAGGTTCTATATAGTATCTTGGTAATCACCAATCATAAAGAATTTTACGGATAGCTAACGAAGGATACTTTGACAGAATTTTCTATGAGTAGGAATCTGCTGATTTTGAATTGAAAATGTATTTATAATGCTTTAATGGAAAATTTTCCTGTCCAATAGAAATTAATAATAAACGAAAATACGAGGGAGCGTTTTTATATTCGCGGAATGAGCGGGTTGTAGAGGGGTGAGTAGGCGCATTGGGGGCGTGGCCTGTGCAGCGACTCATGATTAGTATAAATACGAAGTTTCATTGTTATTAGACAGTTAGTCTTTGAGCTATCGTCAACCAAGTAACATAATCAGGAGTGAAAAGTGAAATATGGAAAAATCGAATATCGTGCCGTTATAAAGTTCCTTACCAGGCAAGGAAAATCAGTCGCGACCATAATGAATGCGATGTCATTGGTTTACGGCGACTCTTGTCCAGGAAAAACCATGGTGTACAAGTGGCATAGTTTATTTAAACAAGGAAGAGAATCCCTTGAAGACGACCCGAGGCCAGGCAGGAGCATTGAGGTGACTACGCCAGCACTTATCCAAAAAGTTGAACAAATTGTACTCGAACATGCTCGACTAAAGAAGAAATAACTCGCAGAAATGGTTGGAGTATCCGATACAACAATTTTTAAAATCCTACACGATCATCTCGGCATGTCTAAGGTCAGCGCAAGATGGGTGCCGAGAATGCTCACGCCGCCGCAAAAACAACAGCGCGTAGAGTGTTCGCGTGCATTTTTGGACCTCTGTAATGAAGACAAGGATGGTGTATTGAGTGGAATTGTTACTGGAGACGAAACTTGGGTTCATCATTATGAACCTGAGTCCAAACAAGACTCCATGCAGTGGCATAAAAAGGGCACAGCACCTCCCAAGAAATTTAAAGTGTCACAATCAGCTGGGAAACTCATGGCAACGGTATTTTGGGACTCGGAAGGAATATTGTTGATTGATTATAAAGATAAAGTTGTTTTTATAACCGGAGAATATTACGCTTCAATATTAGAGCGACTAAAAGAAGCCATTAAAGAGAAAAGTCGGGGAAAATTGACAAAAGGTGTTCTGCTTTTGCACGACAACGCGCCCGTCCACAAGAGTCGCGTTGCGTTAGCTGCCCTGTATAAGGTGGGCTTCGAAATTGTGAATCACCCACCCTACAGCCCAGACCTGGCCCCGAGTGATTATTATCTGTTTCCGAAAATGAAAAAAGAGCTGCGGGGTAAAAAATTTACTGCCGATGATGAAGTCAAGGAGGCAGTTTCGGCGTATTTTGCAGATAAAGAGAAATCATTTTTTTATGAGGGTATAAATAAATTAATTGAAAGATGTGAAAAATGTATTTGTCTTGCAGGTGAATATATTGAAAAAGAAAAATAATTTGGTTTTTTATTTCCACCCCTTGTCCCCCATTCCGCGAATATAAAAACGCTCCCTCGTAAGTAACGTTTCTTCTTGATCTTACTAACGATTACATTTAATTATAAATTATTAATTTCTACTTATTTTCTAATTCCGTTTTTTAGTTTCGTAAAATAAATATTTTTGAAATTAAATATTCAAATTTATCGGTATTATTTTAACTCTACTTTTACTTACTATACATCCTACTTTCAATAATATTATTTATCAAAATAATAATTCTTTGAACTCTATGTATTTATAAGCACATTTTGCACATTTTATAAAAATGTTATCCTTTTTATTATATTGTATTGTTTGAATTGTATATTTTATCCATATAAATTAATTATAAATGCTTTAATTTCTTAAATTTCTCTGATAAATTAACTTGTATTAACCTTTAAATATTCTTTTCTATTAGATTAATAACTTATACTTATTCCTACTGTGATTATTTTGAAATTTATTGTATTTCCTAAAATCTTTCTGACATTTCCTTCCCATCCCTAATTCTATTCAATGTTAATTTAACGTATATTAATTGAAATTTACATTATTTTAGGTTTAATATATACTATTATCAATTTAGCAAGAATTAATGCTTATTCTATATATACAATAGCTACCAATACTATCTAATAAAATAAGGTTTTACTTTATATCGACAAAATATTTAAAAGTCTAAGTATGCTTTGTTAGTATCAGCAGATAATTAATCGCACCTAAAGTTACAGCAAAATCCGCACAGAAACAAAGTCCGTACTAGACCTACACCGTCGAGAGCCAAACACATCATTTAGTTGTCGGAATTCGTATACAGAATACGAAAATTATTGTGGAAAGGGGTTATATTAGCCTTACCTGATTATGGATAATCATCACGCCTCCCTCTCTCGTCCACTGAACTGAACGACAAAGCGAGAGCGCGTCTGTTTCGCATGTCGATAACTAAGTTACCAGAGCGTATAGACAGACGCATTGCGACACGGCTATTTTCCAATTAAAAAAATGTTAGAAGGAATCATTCTATTATTAATAACACCCTATCTACAACATATGTTTCACGGACTGACCGATTATCAGGCAGATTTTGTGTTATTAATGAACGATTCCTTGATAGCGTTTATCATATCATTTCGATAAAGAAAAATAACGAATAATCATCGCGCTTCCCTCTCTCGTTCACTGTACTAACCGACAAAGTGAGAGCACGTCTGTTTCTCATGTCGATAACTAAGTTACCAGAGCGTATAGACAGACGCATTGCGACACGGTTATTTTCCAACTAAAACAATGTTAAAAGGAATCATTCTATAATTAATAACACCCTATCTACTACAAATGTTTCACGGATTGACCGATCATCAGGTCGATTTTGTGTTATTAATGAACGATTACTTGATAGCGTTTATCATATCATTTCGATAAAGAAAAATAATGAATAATCATCACGCTTCCCTTTCTCGTCTACTGTACTGAACGACAAAGCGAGAGCACGTCTGTTTCTCATGTCGATAACTAAGTTACCAGAGCGTATAGACAGATGCATGCGACACGGCTACAATATTTGCCAATTAAAAGAATGTTAAAAGGAATCATTTTATTATTAATAACACCCTATCTACTACATATGTTTCACGGATTGACCGGTCATTTTGTGTTATTAATGATAGAGTTTATCATATCATTTCGATACAGAAAAATAAAAACATTAAAATTAAAATTTTTCTTCAGAGAATGTATATATATATATATATATATATATATATATATATACATACATACATACTTAATATATATATATATACTTAAAATATAATATTTTACGTAATGCGAAATGAGGCAAATTCAGAGGGATAAAGAAATTTAAAAAACAAAGTTGTTGAATGGTAGTTTGTCGATCTCAATCCTTTTACACGAAACCGACAAATAAGTCCCTAGTCCCAAATTAACAGTTAAAAATGGTAAGTAGTATTTTAAAGTTAGTTTGATTCAATAAAATTAGGTTTTTAAGTGCAATTTTATCTAATTTGTTTAACCTGTGAAATAATATGTCCATCTAATTTTTAAATTGCATTTGTGGAGGAAACAACTGATGGCATTTATTTATTTAAAAGAAACTAGAACTATCATAATATAATGTATTAATGATATTATTACTTAAAAAATGTACACATATTAATATTATTTAAAAACAAAAGCAAATAATTTTTAGTATTATAGATTACATAAATTTTTATGCACATTAGATAGAATTTCATTGGTAACAGTAAAAATTTAAAAATAGTTAAATATAAAATATATGAAGAAGGAACTTCGTCAAAGTATTTGAATTGCAACTTTTTCCATGATTCTGACTCAACGGCTGATGACGTAAGTTTTGAATTCACTTATAACAAAATAATTTCATTTATTTTAATATAGTTCACCTAAAAAAAAATTTATACTTACTATCAAAATATATCACTTGGATCCGTATGAATTTGATGTTTCTCAAAGTAAAATAGAAAACGAAAATATATTTACATGTTTAAAAGCAAAGCAAACTAAGTAGTGTACATTATCAAGTAACACTAGTACTAGTTTTGTTTCATCTTCGATAAACGTCAAATTATGAAAAAGTAGTCGACAGACAAGAGACAGAAATTGAAAGAAAATATAGAAGTTTGTATCTATGTAAAGAACTTCACGTAAGAAATAAGTACAATAATATTCTTCAAATGAAGAAGTGGCAACAAAATGTACTACAGACATTTTCCAATGCATAGCTCATTGGAAATTCCTTATATTAGAAGACAAAATAAATACATTTAACAAAATAAAGACATTTTGCAACCTATAATTGAAAATTTCTTAAATATTGTGAATTAAGAGGTAAGTACAGCACGACCATCATATCCTTGGACAAAAATCTACTGCGCATCGTAGGCGTGCCGGGTGGTACACTCCGAGTCATCGGTAAGCTGTTTGTGTCCTCAGTGTGCTTATGATCGTTGCGTGGTTAAGTTGTTAAGTTACGGTTAGTCAAAGTGAGTAATTGAGGTCTTGCATTATAATTGGTTATTATTTGTTTTATTTATTATAATTAATAATGTCCAACTTAGGAGGTGGAAAAGGACTGCATTCACAAACCCGTGAAGTCGTGTTCAATGTTTTTAAGTTTTTAAAGACAATTTCAGATAACGAAACAGACATAAGAAATTGTACAAAAAGCGAATTAAAGGAATACGTAGCAAGAGCAACTGGTGTTTCAAGAGCTTCTGTCTATAATATTTTAAAAGAGGGGAACGAATATCAAGCAGAACCAGAACGAAATGAGAAAGAGAACACAGAACAACTACCAGTTTTCAAATCGCCAAAAAAGAAAAGATCGAGGAAATGTTTAGTAATGGATTCAATAGACGACATTGACCTATACCAAATAAAACATATTATTTATAATTTCCACAAGACAAATAATCAGCGGATTACTATTAAAAATTTACTACAAAAACTTAAAGAAGATATAAATTTTCCGGGCGGCCGAGAATCCTTAAGAAAAATTATAAAGAAGCTTGGTTTTAGATTCTGTGCTACACAAAACAATCGCAAGATATTACAAGAAACACGGTCATACAACTTTACGATTGCCTCCGTATCACCCTGAACTAAATCCAATCGAAATGATTTGGGCGACTGTGAAAAATTTTGTGGCATCACAAAATGTCACATTTAAATTAGAGGACGCTAAAAGGCTAGCGGAAGAAAAATTTAAAAGCATTACAGTAAATGACTGGAACAAACTTTGCACTCACGTGAAGAGAGTCGAAGATGAATATAAACAAAATGAAGTTTTTATGGATGTTCTTACGGAGTCACTAATTATAAACGTGGGTGCTGATACATCTGACAGTGATTTTGGTTTCAGCGATGATTCAGAATAACTTAGTAATCATTGCTTTGTGAATGTGTTTTATTATGTAATTTATTATGTAATTGTGTAATCATTTTGAAATAAAGCTATTTGCTTCTAATTACTGGGTATTATTAAAAAATTTTGTAATTACATTATCTACCTAATCATATTAAGATTTACTTTCATAGTACATCCTCAATAGAACACTATTAAATAACACTTAGCAGCCTCATTAATTAATAATTTACATTCCATTTGGACCAGTATAACATATATTAATAAATAAAAATTTTCTAAATTCTTATTCTTGGTGTCGCGTAGTACAAAATAAAACCGCGCCTTTCTGTTGGGAATGTACCTAATCACCGAAGCGAGCGACACACTGGCGACTGAGTACGAGTAATACCGAAAGTGTGCGCAGATTTTTCTAAGGATATGATGGTCTTGCTGTACTCATATACGACATAATTAATTTTAATCAGATAGTTACAGAAATTATTGAAGTATTCATACTCTAACTTCCATAAAAAAATATGCCCATTCTGTTTTGAGGATTTGGCAATTTTTAAATACTTGTACATACCAGGTGTACCAGAAAGTCATTACCGGTTTTCCTAATAGATGTCGCTAGGCTTAAGTATGCTATGTTATGATTTGACACACATGTCATTTTATTCTACTGATATCAAGTTTCAGAGCCATACATGTTATATTTTACGAAAGTAACATCGTCATAGATTTATAGCTGTTTGAAAATGTCGAGTTTCGTGCGTGAAGAAGTGCATTTGCGGCACGCATTACTTTTCTTATTTATTCAAAACAAAAAAGCCACTGAACGGCATACTTTGCTGGTAGCAACTTACGGTGAGCATGCTCTAACTATAAAAACATGTGAGGCGTAATTTCGACAATTCAAAAATGGTGATTTCGATGTGAAAAACAAAGAACGTTCTGGTAGACCGAAAAAGTTTGAAGATGCGAAACTGCAGGAGTTATTGGATGAAGACACAACCCACATTCAAAAACAATTGGCAGAGGCGTTAAATGTGGTCCAAAAAATGATTATCGACCGAGTACGAGCAATGTTGAAAATCCAAAAGAATGGAAAATGGGTGGCACATTAATTGAATGACAGGAATAGGGAAAATCGAAAAATCGTCTGTGAAATGCTGCTTCAAAGGTATGATCGGAAGTAATTTCCGCATCGAATAGTGACGGGTGATGAAGTATGTATTTATTTCGAAAAGTTTAAACCTAAAAAGTCATGATTATCACCTGGCTAAGTCGGCCCATTGACTCCAAGGCCAAATCGTTTTGGTTGCAAGACAATGCTCTGTGTTTGGTGGGACTAGAGTAGCGTGGTGTATTATGAACTGTTAAAATCTGGTGAAACAGTTAATACTGATCGCAATTTAAACCATGCATTGATAGAAAAGCGTTTATTTTATGCACGATAACATGCCGTTTCATACAGCAAAACTGACGTCCGAAACTTAAAATATACAAAAAAATATTCACAATATTGTAAATAAGGTAGGAGGACATTTGTTACATGTATAATGTAAATTCCTGTATGTCTTTTCATCTAATTATGGTTTTAAGTTATCTAGAATCCATTTTGTGTAATTTGTAACCCTCGTATACACATCTGGATAATTTTCTAGCCCACATATTCGCGTTCCGAAAGAAGCAATTCCGTACTGAACAAATTTAATCTTTCTATCATTGACATATTCACCCAGTAGCGGACTGCCACCGTCCGCAGTGCAAAAAAATTGTCTTTTTCTGTCGCCAACACATATCTGATTGTCTGTCACTTGTACTTGAGGTTTGTATTTATCTGCACAAATTGGAATATCAACCCTTGAAACCCACTTCTTTAATAATACTGGACTCCTAAAGCCTACATAAAACAAAATGCATTTGGTATAAACGTTTATTAATTGATTTCAATTCTATCATACCAGTTTCAGTAACTCCCCATCCAATAATTTTATAATTCTTGATAGGGTTTGTCTTCTCGGCTGCTGTAAGAGGTAGGCATACTGGATCTACGGAATCTAGAATTGAATGATTTTATTTAAATTTGTAATTGCATACAGATGCATGTTTTATTTCTATTATTTGTATACATATATAGTTATTTTACTGTACAGTTTTTAGTATAAAGTGATAATAAAACTATGATATTCAATCTTTCATGGAGTAGTAACATCTAGTTAGGATCTGGAAAACAATTATCGCTATGACAGAATATTAAATGTTTTTACGATCTTATTTGTGGTGAAAGGTTACCCAATAAGAGCGCAATATTTGACTTTCACGGTATTTTCTTTAATTAAGTATGTCGTGAACAAAATGTCTAGTAGACAAAACACTATTCTCAAAAATACAGCTTCATACTAATAAACTGCGTATTTTAGTTGTCAAAACTTATTTTAAATACACGGAAAGCTTCGCGGAAACAAAGAAACAGAGAAAATAGACGAACACAAAAAAATATTGCCGTAACGGAGGAAAGTATTGCTGAGAATTCGAAGTTCGATTCGCCATTGTTCACAGGAGTTGACAATTTTAAAACCCATTTTATAACGGATTTAAGACATGATTTTTTCATCCACTACGCATGATAAAAATCATTTCCTAAATCCGTTATAAAATGTATTTGCCAATTGGATATAAAAAATCAAGACAGTGATGGTGGATGGTGATTTTTCGAAAAAATCCTTTTTAGAGACGAAGTTTACTTTAACTTGGATTGGTAAGTGAATATCGACAACTTTCCTATTTCAGTTGCTGAGAATTTTCAGCCGGTTCGTGAATACAAAATGAATTCACGAAAAGTGATAAGCGTTTAGTGTGGGGTGGCGGAGATATTTAGCTGCGTCGTTGGAAATGGAAGTGAACTCATATCAGTATAGGTATGGACGATATTTAGTTCCAGCAAGAGGGGAACCCAATGTAGGCCACAGAAACTCCTTTACTGTGGCCAACATCGGTCGGTATGGGTAAGGACGATATTTGGTTCCAGTTCCTACCACACAGTACAAGCGCGAAATAATGCAGTTGATGCAATAGCAACTAGACTTAGCTACACCGAGATCGTTTGATATTAAGTTATGCAATTTTTGGTTATAGGTTTTTTATGTCACACGAATAATCCAACTAAGTCAACAGCAAGTGATAAGCTTGAGAATGGGATTCGATGCATTATTGGTGAAATTGTGTAGAAATGTGTGTAAATATTGTCACAAAATCCACTAAAAGAGTAAGAATGTGAGTAGAGGGACTTGACCTTGACCACAATGCGTGTTGGAACGGTCAAGGTCAATGAGGAGGTTCTAGAATCGGCTGAGGCCGAAGAGGTTTTAGTGTTAAGATCATTTCAAGGTTAAGGTCATTTCAATGTCGACGGTAATGAGGAGGTTTTAGAATCGGCTAAGCCCGATGTTCAAGGTTAAGGTCATTTCAATGTCGACGGTAATGAGGAGGTTTTAGATTCGGTTAAGCCCGAGGGTGAGCTGAGCTCGACGAAGTTCAAAAAATAATTACGTGCGTGAAGAAAGATATATAAAGGTAGAGTTATGGAATTATTCTCAGTATTGTGAGTTATCATGAAGCGTTTATTTAATATGAAGGAACAAACTGATTGTTCTCAGAAAATTGAAGACGGTGAATTGAGAAATGTTAGTATTGAAGAAGGTAATTTTACGAATGAAGTTGAAAATTATAAAGTAGATCCTTGTATAGAAGCTTTTTTTACTCAAATGGGTCAGACAAATGATTTCTGGGATAAAGTAGATATGTGTGTGCAGAAAAATGTACGAGAACCATCTTGGAATATACCTTTAGTAGGAGAAAGGACATACTTTTTGAACAAAAGTCATTAGAAGTGGATATTTGTTGGTTTGTCACCAGACTTTGATTTTGTACCTGTGGTGAAAAGTGTAGGCATAAAAAAGCAATGTGTGCTTTTTAATATTGAAAAGTGGGATCGATTTTTATTAGAGACTGCGAAATTGAAAAAATATTTTGAATACTGCAATGGAGTATTTCCAGTTATTAGTAGTTTTAATTTGCAAATGTCTAGTGAATATTTTGATGGATCGACTAGAATATTGAAAATAGACAAAGATGGAGCTTTCTATATTTAGCGTATGAAGGTTTGTTGGAACTATGTCGTTTAAAAGACGTGGTGGAATCTCGATTAGCACTTTTAACAAACTAAAAATATGGTGAATTTTATAAGGAATTGGTAGATCGTTTGGGTAGAAGTGGAGAAGATGTAAATATGGAAATAGAAAAAAACGTTTAATGGAGTGACGTCTGAGTGTGTTTGCATAACAAAAGAGTTAGTCGTATATGGGTTGCAGAAAATTTATAACGATGTAGATTTATTGAAAGACAATATAAAATTGTAAAATAT